>BGPR01004730.1:8366-49220 GCA_013235015.1 Araneus ventricosus
CCCCGACAGAAAAAGAAGATTCCGGAGATCTGCACTCTTAATCTTCTCATGTAAAACCCAATACGTCTAATGGTTCCTTCTTAATAATCCGAGGGACTTTTTTTATTCCTTTTCCTTCATCTCAATTTTATAGAAATGATTTCCGTTCAAGGAAGCCCTTAAAATTAAATCCATATCCGTTTCGAAAGGAAAAAATGTCTTTTTTAGTTTTGAGATGGCTTTTATTAATGTGCCTGACGTTCTTGAACCTGGAAACAGAAGAGAGTATGCTACTAGTAATGCATTTTCGTTTAAGCATTGCGCAGTTATTTAACTTGGAAATTTCACAGTGGCAATTTCAACTGTTGGATTCAATAAGTGGAAGTATAACATTGGACAACAGGAGCAAACCACCGCTTAAATTTGAACTGTATACTTGCCCGATTTCTCTCGTTCTCTGTGTGTACGTGTTCGTTCCAAATTAGGAAATCAAATTTTGTGGAACTCAATTTGTTTTCTTTTTATATGTTACTTGCGTATATGGAAACAATCATTGACATATTTGATTTCGTTTCTCGAGGAAATTTATTTGCAGGTGCGATTTTTTTAATATTACTTGTGTAAACAATGACAAATACAGGAGGGAAGGCAGCACTGGAATTGTCTTAACCCGTTAACGCCCAGGGTTCTATTTACAGGACAGTTACATTTCACTTCCGTGGCTAAACCGAATGCATTCCATCGTTTCTTTTCTGCTATTTCTCTGAAGTCAGTAGGTATTGCCAAACAACAAAACAGATTTCAACAGGCATATACTAACAGTTAGCCAGATTCTGAAGTCAAGATGTCATAAAAATATTTTTTCATTTTTTTAATCTCTAAAAATAAAAAAGAAAATAAGAAATCCAAAAAGAATTTTTTTCTCCGAATGCAATTTTACTTCACAGTTAACTTAATCTCGGTGTTTTAAACATAATTTAATAGACATTTATTGAAATCTATGTTAAATTAATTTTGGTGCTAATGGGTTGTTGGAGATCAGTGGCGAATCTAGGATTCGGGTCGGGGGCTCAGGTCATAAAAGCTTTGTGATGAATGTCAAGCCTCAAGATTAAAGTAAACCAAAACTCTTTAACTCTACAGACTTTCATCACCTGACAGTAAGAATTATAAAAAACAATACAATACTTTCGATAATTTGATAAAAATTACAATGAAATAACTAGCCAAAAAATGTCTTCGACCACGTCAAAGCTACAAGTGGAATGACTCCAAAAGTAGGAAAATTTTCGAGCCTGTCTAGCCAGAAAGTATTGTTGAAACGTTTTTATTATTTTTTTTTTTGAAAGAGGAAAATTAAGAAAAACAGTTGTAATGATGTTAAATAAAATCAAGAATTCTGGCTTGGCTTTGAGGGGGCTGTAGCCCGTTAGGGGCCCCCCCCCCCCGGATTTGCCACTATGGGAGATAACCGTTGTCTGTCTGTCTTTTGACCCATATGGAAAAATACAATTTTGAAAGAAACGATCCAATCCCTTCAGTAAAATTGTGCGATTTGGATTTTCTGTCTAAGACACAACAGCTGTATTGAATAATTGGGCTTAATATGCAGAATAAATCCAATGTCTCAGAAATCTGAACACGAATTAGGGCATCACCATATTTACGTAAAAACAAACTGACATTTACATCGTATAGTCACTTAAAAAACAAAGTCGCACAATTTCTAGAGTTATTTGCATTACACGAACCAGTTTGCCTTTCGAATCCAGAGGGAATTTCCAAACAATTTTCGCCGTCGGGTGAGGAGACCAAAAGCTGGATCGTTCCTATTTCTCTACGCCGGGAGACTTTAAACGCCTTGGGAATCGGTCCAGATCACGGCAGAATGTATGTTTCACACCGAATTTTATTTTATCCACCCCACCGTGAATGTGACATGTCGAAATTCGAACAGGCATTCCGTTCATGCGCGTGTCACTCCGCGGACGAACGGGGAAAAAAAAGGAATCCGATTTCTGGGATTCCCGGTAGCACTTCGCCTCAGTTGTCAAGAATCAATTCCTCCCTCGAAATGGAGGGAAAAAATAATTTTTTTTCCCTATCCCGCCAACACATTTCGACCGATAAGCGCGCACTAATATCGTCCGCTTTTCCACCCCGGTGACAGGCCCGAAGCATGGAGGGCTGCGAGCCTCGGCGGAGGAAAGTAGATCCTCTCCAGATCAGCGATTTCGTGCGTGGAAGATCTCCGCCTTGACTTTTGAGTTTGACTGGAGATCTAACCCTTAATGCAAAACTTCTGTCCGACGTGTTTGGAGAAGATTTTTGGAAGGTTCTTTCGTTTTTCTTTTTTTCCTTCTCCCATGCTGTATTTTCCCCCCTTCCGCGTTGAGATGTGGGTATTTTGCTGGTAGACTGACTTTGGGGCTCACGGTTCTGGAATGGAATGTCAGAAGTGAGTGAGTGAAGTGTTATTTCTGATGGCAAACCAAAAAATAAAAAATACCGGGCTTTTTTTTTTTTTCTCCTCCTCTGAAACATATGTGAATCATTAACTCACAAAATACTAATTTTACAAAAGACATAAAAAATATAGATACTGTCATTAGCATTGACACGCGACGTTTAAGTGCTACATAAATGAAACGTGAATAAAATGGATAAATAATGGTTTATTTTAATCTGATAAGAACCAGCGGGAGTGTTCTTCCCTAAACTTTCTCGTATACCTCCCCAAAAAGGTGCCGTTTCCCCTTCCCCCGCGTGGCCAAAAAAATTCGAGCCTATTGTTACCCAGAATCCAATGACTATCAGAAGGTTTTTCATTAGAGTGATTGAAAAATATCTGGGCAAAGAATGAAATTCAGAGAGATGCGTAACGATTTTCCTCTCTTACCGGCTCAAGGACAAACTGACGTAATTCGCTACTCCGTAATGAATTTCCTCTCCGTTCTTCCAGTACGCATGCGCGTGGAGATAAAAGATTCTCTTCAAAAGTAAATTATACGGACCGACAGACAGTCAACCCTTTGGCGGATTTGGACCAAAATTTTATACGGACCTACATTCATGACGATAAAACTGTGTATAAAATTTTATCCATCTGGGTTTTCAAGTTTTTGAGCTATAGCGTTCGCATGACCGCGGACAGACTGACAGATAGACTTCCCGTGGACGGATTTTGTCGAAAATTTGATAGAAACCTACAAATTATGTTTAAAGACCACATACCAAATTTCATCCCCGTAGCTCTCATAGTTTTCGAGTTATCGTGTTCACAGACAGACATAATTCCAAAATTGTGTTTTTCGGACTCGGGGAGGTCTAAAACGCGGAGATTCGTCAAAATCTCGAGTTCGAATTTTTTGACGATTACAATACTTTCTCTTTGTGTACTTCGTATACGAGAAAGTAAAAAGCAATGAAGTTTAAGCAATCTAATAAAAATGGACACGCTGAATAATAAAAAAAGATGCGAGGCTAATCCTTTTAAGCCGAATCTTATTTTAAAGTTGATTTTGCTTTCTTAATTATATCAATTTCTTCTTTCACATAATTATAAAATTGGGCGCAATTCATTAAATTATAATGACGCAGAGTTTAGGGAGGAAACGGGACAAATAGTAATACGGGACTGAGCAGTGAAATACGGTGACGTATGGCAATTCTAACTATCATAGCTGCTGAAATTAAATTTATTAATTCTAAAAATGTGAGTCTGTCTTCTAATACGCATTTATTGCACATTTTTGATTAACAAACACAGTCATCCTCTTTTTCAAAAGGTTTTGTGTCTTGGACTTGTTCCCTTTATGCAGTTGGAGATTCATGTAGTAATCTATAAAAAGTATTAGGGAATATATTTGATTAAATACTTGGCATTTTCTAATACCACGAAGATAAACGATGATAACTGTAACAGAAGACATACTATTTCTTCGTTTTAAATAATTTAATTGTTCTTGGTTAATGCTCATTTACTATACTTAATATACCCTTGAGATGAATGTCCATCTATTAAGATATAATAGAACAGTTCGTTCAGGATCGTTCGCTGTCTTCTCCGTGGCGTCCTGTTAAAACAAAAAAAATCTTCAATCCACGCTTCGAAGTCACGCTTCACTTCAACCAACTCCCCCGCTATTTCGCGATGAAGTTTTTTCTTCTCTTCTATTCCTCTCCTCCCTGGGGAGGAAGGGGCAGTCTCAAAACGGAGGAATTTCGTTTCTCCGAGGGTAAGCCGACTTCCGGCTCTAGAGGGGAACTTAGCAGTCTGGACGTTACAGAACTTCGAGGTAAAAAATCAAATAAATTGTGATTTTTTTTTTCCCTAAATTGTCTACTGAATTTCAAAATGTGCAGCAAATCATATGTTTATAATGGCATTCTTTACATTCAAAGTTAATTAATGATATGTTTAAAATTAATGATATTGATAGAGTAGTTCAACTGAAACATAGACTGGTGTCTGAAAAATTAACTTTATTGGGAAATGAACACAAGAGCAATCGAGATAAAATAGTAGTGAAGCTCCTATAGAGCCTACAGATAATTATTCAGGTAAATGTCCCATCGTGGTGCAAGTTTTTCCATACTTTCCGTGAGGAAGGCTGATGAGGAAACCACTTTTCCACAACATTGCACACCGCTTGATTGCAAGTGAAGTGCTAACCTTTCAGTGCCTTCTTTAACCAACCAAACACGGTAATCGCAAGGCGATAGATCCGGACTGTGAGACGGGTGATTCAGTACTTCCCAGCAGAAAGCAAGTAGAGTGCCCTTTGCTGTTTCGTCAGTATACGGCCTTGTATTATCCCGAAGCAAAATCACAGCTGTATAAGATTCTGGAGCTTAATGCAAACTGAGTTATGTTAATTTGTTCTTTTGCTTTAACTGGTGCTACTTTTTATGGAAATTAATTGTACTTGCATTTATTTATCTATAATATGAAAATAAGTAGTGATTTTTCGTTAAAGAACTGAAACTAAGCTTGAAAAGTGGGAAATTTGGTTCACTCTCTCAGAATTGCTTGCTTTCGAAGATCGTTACAAGCATTTGAAAATACGGTAGAGTCTCCCTACAACGAAGTCTCCCTACAGCGAATTTCTCCCTATAACGAAATTTTCAATCGGAATGTTAAATAACATTCAAAATATCCTCCATATAACGAAGTGGTTGTCTCCCTATAACGAATTTTTTCAGACCTTTCTCTGCTCGATTTTTGTTATTTTTGAAGAAAATTGCTAATTTCTGTGCACACAAATCTCTCACACTTGCCTGTTTCCGGAACCACTCACTCTTAAAATGTGAAAATTTTCCTGAAAATTTAACGTCACGAAATGCAAAGAAATGTAAAATAACGGAATTTTGCAAGTAAAATAAACGTAAGTACATACTAGTACAAGCTATTCTCTAAATTGGTGAATTGTCTTCACTTTTGAGCATTTTATTTATACAATAAAAATTAGTATAATTTTAACAAATTTATAATAAATATTACTTCATTTTTAATTGAAAGTCATAATTAAATATTTTTGAACTTATCGCGCTTACTAAAAGGTTTGTAGCATTTACTTAAATAATTGCAAAAATCTCTAATCTCCGTATAACGAAATTTTCTCTATAGCGAATTTTTCAACTGGAACCAAGCGATTTCGTTATAGGGAGATTCCACTGTACATTAATGGCATAGAACTTCGGTTGGGACCGTTTGAAAAGTTCGTTATAACCGAAGGATCGTTATATCCCGGGTTCGTTGTACCGGGGTTCGGCTGTAGTTTGTATTCCCTTCAACTTACATGAATCGAGAAGTATTTCCTTGCTCCAAAAACTGGCAGCTTTCAGACACCCCGAATCCTCTGCAACCGGACGTAAAGACATCATCCCCTCCAGCACCCCGGAGCATTCTGGAGGATTGAATGCCGTGGCCGCCGGGAATGCTCCTCATAAGTGGCGGCATTAATTGCTCCGGAGTGGCCGTCGGCGAGAAGTCATTTGCCATTACCCTCATAAAGACGTCTGCCCGGCCGCCCGAACTTTGTCTCCGCTCGTAACGAATGCCTCCTCTCCGTCATTTAGAGATGCGTCCTGTAATTTACGAGCGCTTCCGATGGACTTCAGGTGGGGACGGTATTCTCACCGGCCACATTCTGCCGATGTCGTCTTCCTCGTTAATTGCCGGACGGGGGATCGTGCAGAGGAGGGACTCATTCATATTGGAATTGAAATACCTCGGATTGGCTGGTAATTTACCGGAGTGGAAATGCCATGCGCAGATTGGAAGTGCCTCGAGGATGCAATATAACCAGCGGGAGCGTTCTCCCCTAAACTTTCTCGTATACTTCCCCAAAAGGTGCCGTTTCTCCTTCCCCGCGTGGCTAAAAAAAATTCGAACCTACTGTTATCCAGAATCCAATGACTATCAGAAGGTTTTTCAATATAGTGATTGAAAAATATCTGGGTAAAGAATTCAAAGAGATGCGTACCGATTAAAAGGCATCTATCGCACACCGCTAGGTTTCACTCTTGCCGTCTCAAGGACAAACTGACGTAATTCGCTCCTTTCGCGAGCTCAGAAGACTGCTTCCGTACGCATGCGCGTGGAGATAGCGGATTGGTTTCAATGGTAAATTATACATACCGACCGACAGACAGTCAGCCCGTTGACGGATTTGGCCCAAAATTTTGTACGGACCTACATTCATGACGATAAAACTGTGTACCAAATTTTATCCATCTAGCTATTCAAGTTTTTGAGTTATAGTGTTCGCATGACCGCGGACAGACTGACAGACAGACTTCCCGTGGACGGATTTTGTCCAAAATTTGATAGAAACCTACAAATTATGTTTAAAGACCACATACCAAATGTCATCCCCGTAGCTCTAATAGTTTTCGAGTTATCGTGTTCACTGACAGACACACACACAGACATACATACAGACATAATTCCAAAATTGTGTTTTTCGGACTCAGGGAGGTCTAAAACGTGGATATTCGTCAAAATCTTCAGTTCGAGTTTTTTGACGATTACAATACTTTCTCTTTGTATACTTCGTATACGAGAAAGTAAAAATTGCATCGCATGTAGCAGGCGCGCCGAGAGACAATTGTGTGGCGCTTGCGCACAGTGGCAGCTGCGCACAAATCATTAACTATCAGTCAATGCGACAGTCGGTTGTGTGACTGAGGAGAATAAGTCTTCCAGATGCATTATTAAACGGCAAGTTAAATCTGCTGCTGACAGAAGAAATACTGATCAAAGATTTGAACTATACAATAAGACACGTAGATTTCATTAATATGTTAACTAATTCAAGGAAAATTCTCGGAGATTTATATAACACAATCTCTAAAATACCAATAACTCTAATTTCTAAATAAATAAAATTTTAATTTTTCGGTCCGCTTTTCCAAATATTCTTGCGAATAGCTGTAAATTCTAGCAACCCTACACGAATCACTAATTGATCACCTCTTGCCGATGACCAACAGATGACTGATTAGGCGTTAATGACTTGTATGCAAATGCTACTGTACACAAGTGTCACAACGCCCGAGAAACAGTGGCGTAGCAACCGGGGGGGGGGGTTAAGGGGAGTATGGATGTTCCGGGCGCCAGGGAGTCAAAACATGACTGCGTTTATGCCATTTTTAAGACAAAATAGGACGAGGGCAAAAAAAATACCCTACCCTTTGCGCCATATACGCGTATTAAGCCACTAATGAGGACTCGGATAAAAGCGAATTATACTGATTTCTAGGCGCCACTTACTCTTGCTACGCCACTGGTCATGGTGACAAAGCATTAATGCGGCCCTAGCGCCGTTTATCCGATGATGAGGGGGGGATATCATATTATGGCCCGAGCGTAACTTACTCTCGCTACGCCACTGCCGACAGAGGGAAACATGTGGGGGAAAAATCTCGGGGCCCACTGGTCAGGATTAGGAAATATTTCATTTTCTTATTTTCAAGAGTATTTTTTTATCCATGGTAAATGGAGCCCGGCATGAATTGAATATATTTTACATTTATTTTTACTTTCTCGTATACGAAGCATACAAAGAGAAAGTATTGTAATCGTCAAAAAAATTCGAACTCGAGATTTTGACGGATCTCCACGTTTTAGACCTCCCCGAGTCCGAAAATCACAATTTTGGAATGATGTCTATCTGTGAACACGATAACTCGAAAACTATTAGAGCTACGGGGATGAAATTTGGTATGTGGTCTTTAAACATAATTTGTAGGTTTCTGTCAAATTTTGGACAAAATCCGTCAACGGGAAGTCTGTCTATCTGTATGTCCGAAGTCATGGGAACGCTATAACTCAAAAACTTGAATAGCTAGATGGATAAAATTTGGTACACAGTTCTATCGTCATGAATGTAGGTCCATATAAAATTTTGGGCCAAATCCGTCAATGGGGTGACTGTCTGTCGGTCTGTATAATCGCTTACTTAGTTCCAAAAGGAAAAAAACTCCATGCGCATGCGTACTGTAGCAGTCTCTGGTAGCAATGCCTGTGCACGCGGTAGGATTACACAACTTTGTCCTTGAGACGCTAACAGTAGAAAATCGGTTCGCATTTAATCGCACGCATTTTCTTTACGGAAATATTTTAGAATCACTTTAATCTACAATGAAAAACCTTCTGATATTCGTTGCATTCTGGATTAGAGTAGGTTCGAATTTTTTTATCCACGCGGGAGGAAGGGAAACAGCACCTTTTTGGGAAAGTATACGAGAAAGTTTAGGGGAGACCACTCCCGCTGGTTTCCGAATATAAATTTGGCACACCCCTTAAGGAAATGAAAGTAGGTAGCGAGATATCCGATTTTTGCAACAATATGTGACGTGACCGGGCAACCGTAAAAGAGGCTTTCGTCTGCAGGTTGGTTACCACAATCATAATTAGCAAGGGGGCCCAATACTTTGCCCCGGGGCCCACCTCGACTTTCAGCGGTCTGACATGCAGTGCTCAAAATATATAAATTTTTATAGAAAACTTTTGCACTGCGTAAAAATCCAGGGCATTTTAAACTGTCATATATTTGATAAACGTTTATCATTCTGTGACACAAGTTACAGGTACTATTCTCCATTTACTGTTCTGTTTAGTGAAATTTCTAGACTTTGAAATTGTTAAACCCAAATCAGTTTGCGTCACATGAACTAATATACGTTCAATATCATCATCATTAAACTATACAAGCTTGTTAGATCTCTTAGGATCGTAAAACTGTTTATTTTCAATAAAGTTTGTGAGTTCTCGAAATTCGGAGGTGAACTGTGGTGATGTGTTCAAAATACTGGATTTGCAGGGTGTCCACTGCAATCGGGGCCCGACAGCTAACTTCTAAACTGTCAGACGGGCACATGCTTCCGGTAGGAAATGTGCTTTAAATGGCGTAAAGAATTATATTTTATGTATTGTAGCAAAACTCGTTCTATGGGTGTATGGTATAAACAGTTCAACACGTAGGATAATGGTGAAGGGGAATTAAGGCTTATTCACAAATATGCTGGAAAACACGTAGCACAGGTAACAGGAACAGCAGATCCTGCACAGATTAGTAACGCAAACAGTCAACAATTCACAGGTAATAACAGTTCGGCACTTTCAGATTTAGCAACACAAACAGTCAGCAAATCACTAAAAGTGACAATAACAGCATTTTCAATAGCGCTCAGCTCACCGACTTTCTAGCTCACTCTGCAGACGAAACTCCAAAGTCGTTCCAGTCGATCAACACCCACTGTGATCCAAGCGCGGTCTTTTTATACTCTCCCCGATAGGCCGTGACTTCACGTAGAATTTTCAGAAAAAACCGCGATCTCGTCCCGTAATAGAAATATCGAGAAAGTAATAGCATTTTCGGGTTTCTTCGATTTGTCGCCAAAATGGTCGTCAAGGTCAGGGGTCCAGGCCTAGCTGCTGCCCGTCACTCCATGCTTACCCCTGTAAATCTCCCTCCCCAACTATAAGACTAGCGAGGCAGGAAAGCGACATTACATCTTTGTAACAGTATTGTAGTCTATAAATCTATTACTGAAAAAATACGAAGTCTAAATGTTTATGCAATCTCTAGGCCCTGTAGGTCATATTTAATAAAAAAAATTCTTGATAATTTTAAACAAAAAAAAAAGTTCCAATCTTCTGTGACTAAAACTGAACGAGTTTGAAGCTTTGAATTTTATTATTTTAAGCCATTCAAAGGTTGCCTCAAGCAAGCGCTTCCCGTTGATTGGTGGATCTTTCTCCTCGAGGTGGCCATTGAAATCGTCTAAAATAGTGATATTCGAAGCTTTATAACTCGGTCAGTTTTAATTGCAGGAGAGTGAAACTTTTTTGGTTTAAAATGTTAGTTTGTCGAACGTAATTTACTAAATATGACCGATAGGACTGTGTGACTGTATAAAAATTTAAGCGTCGTAATTTTTTCAGCAGTACTTTTATGCACTCAAAAAACACAACATATAGCTCTTAACTTCATTTAAAGCACTTTTGCAATTGGAAGTGTATGCCTATCTCTAACAGTTTACAAATTAGCTGTTGGAAGAAAAAACTACATCAGTGTGAACGTTGCCTACTCGACAATCACTTTTTCTGTACTTAAAATTACAAAAAAAAAATATATCTGCACTTGAAACAGACAATATTTAAATTTGACAGGAAAAAAAGAAGTAAAAGATTCGAATCCAGATTGCACACATTGTAACATAAATAAATACTAAAGGGAACTAATAAATCGTGAGCAATAAAGAATAATTTATCTGCGACGAAGAGTTTCGTTTGGACTGCCATCTATTGGGAGAGTTCAGAGCCATTTTTAAAAATTCAAACAGAGACAGCTAGCAGATTCTAGGCTGAAACGAAATAATTTTCCAATCCACGAAGCGCGCTTAAAATCGCTTTAAAAGTTTCACCTCGTCAGAAGAAGACGAATGCTTCGAAATAATCGCGTGACTTTTTTTATTATCATTATTTCTCTCTGTCTCTCCTCCAACGCTAACTTCAATTAAAGGCGCGGAATTAATTCGACGCGATGCACAATTGGAGGAGAGGAAAAAACGGAATGCTCGCTTATTTGCGAAACGCGATTGACTTCTTGAGCCGGGATTAATTTCTCTCCGCCAATCGATCGCACTTTCGCCTTTTTACCTGGCACTTGGAGAGAGAAAAAAGGAATCCATGATACACTTATTTTTTTAAAAACTATTTTTCAATTCAGCGCCTTTTAATGCGATGCGAGCGAAATAAATGATCGAGATATTTAAGACACGTAAAGAAATGAATTCGATTTCCTCACGATACGCAGTCTCGTGCGCGCCAAAATGGTGGAGAAATTTAAATCGTTGGGAAATGGATTGACTTTTTCCCGCCGTGTCGGAACAATCTTTTTCCTCTCCCTGCTCTAATGTTGCAATCTTGATTCGACTCCCTCTTCCATCATAACCAACAAATGCTCTATTAGTGAGAAAAGATTTGCCCCTCCAACTTTAATGCCCCTCTGCGCCCCTTTTAAGAGCATTTTAATACAATTCTTCAAATAGACTTTTGGCACTCTTCTGAAGCTATTTTGTCTCGCTTTTTCTCCCGAAGAGTTCTTTTCTTTCTCCTCCGTCTTCTTTTCCGATGGGCGGACAACTATTATTTCGGGAATTGGGCGCTGAGATAATAAAAAAAATAATAATATTTTTATACTACTGGAGAGAAGGAAAAAATAATAATAGATAAGATCTGATAAAAAAAATGACCAAGCAAATATTCCTTTTTTTTTCCCTGAATTTTTTCCTTTTTATCATTCTCATTCTGTTTGCTGACATTGTTTGAGAATCTATAAAAAATGAATTTTTTTCCGACTTGGTTATTAAATTCTGTTTTAGTGGAACGTTCGTTATTGTGTGCGAGGGCGAAGAGTAAATTTGTTTTGTGCCCATTGTGCAAATAGAATTTTTGTTACGAAGCGGCACTTTAAAGTGAAATGAGCGAAGTGTTTTATGGGGTCATTTTCAAATATCGTTATTTAATGTTTTTATGACTTTTTCACCCATTCCGTTTTTCCGAAAAGATCCTTTTTTTTTTCATAAATCCCTAGAAGGTCTTTACAAACTTTTTTAATATTGCTCTAAATAGAATGATGCTTGAGAGAGTTAATTTCTTTACATCTCTTAGAAAAAACGTTATGTACTTACAAGACATTTTTGCATATTCTATTATTTCGAATTGTTTAACATTTCATAAATAGATGTGTATTAAATTAGAAATTCTGATATATTATTTTTTGAGCGTAAGTAATAGCAATATTTTTATTTCTGGCTCCATCTTAAATTGCTTTTATTCTCTCTGTCAGCATTAATTAATCTGAGTGAGAAAAAAGAAGGTAATTTCGATTGGTTTGTGATGGAAACACGCGACTACGTCATGGTTTTTGTCTTGTCGTTCTTTAACTCTGCATACCCCGAATTAATTGACTAGCAACTTCTTAAATTTATTTTAGCATCATTAGGTAAGTTTTGGTATTGAATAACCTCAAGAAACAGGAAACGCTTTTTAATTAATTGAAATAACTTAATTAATTTAATAATTAATTGAAAAGTTTTAATTTCTGCATTCAGCTGCCATCGTCCTAACTACATTCGCCGTGTTGTAAAAAAAAATGATCATATTGTTACCAGCATGGAAAGTCGCTTCCCAGCAATGCGAGTCTTATGGTTGGGAAGAGAGTTTTACAAGGTTAAGCATGGAGTGACCTCAGCGACTGTTATGGCACCCCTGACCTTGGCGACAAATAGATGATTCCCGAAAATGCAATCCTTTTCTCGATATTTCTACTAGGAAAGGGAATGCACGAGAAAACCCCATGTGGCGTCACGGCCTGTCGGAGAGAATATTTAAGGACGGCGCCTGAATCGGAGGAGGTTGTTGATCGCCTTGGAGCGCGAACGTCTTTGGAGTTCTATCCGCTGTGTGAGCTGAGCTGTTATTGTCGTTACTAGTTATTTGCTGACTGTTTGTGTTGTTATAACAAAGTGCTGAACTGTTATTACCTGTGAATTGTTGTCTGTTTACATTGGTAATCTATGCAAGAACTATTGTTTCCTACTGTGCTGCGTTAAACTGTGCTACGTGTTTTCTTGCATATTTGTGAATAAACCTTCATTCTCCATTATCCTACGTGTTGGACTGTTTACACCATACACCCACAGGAAGACCTTTCGCAACAATATTATGAAGATATAATCGTGGTTAAAGCGGTAATTTTAAATATGGTCGCCAGGGCCGTCTTTAAAAAATAGGAACACCCTGGGTTAGTTATTTGGCACCTCATCTGAACCGTAACTTGGTACGAGCGCCAATGGCCCAAAGAAAATACCTACCTAATAAAACAATGGAGGAGCAAAAAAAATGGAAGAAGTAAGTCCCCTGTCTTACAATTTTGCATCTCGTAGCCTTTTCATATTAAAACTAATAATTAAATAAAGTTTTTGGTTCAAAATTAAAATAAAAGCGGCATTTGTAGGCAATCTTGGATCATTGGCGGCCGTTGGCGAAGTCCATTTGTCCCATTACATAAGATGGCCTTGATGGAAGGATATAAAGGGTTATTACCCTCGTGTAGAAAATATGACCAAATCTAAGATGTTGCGTTTCCATTGGCCATACACTCGAATAGCATCGGGCTTGCTAGAAAAGTCTTTTGGCTTCCTTTGTCCTTCCTTCTCTCCTTCCTGGAGGCCGTTTCTTGTCTCTAATGGGTGTCCAAACACTTACCTCTGTCTGCTTGCTCTTTTTCCCGCTCTTCCGATTCAATAGGCGGAGGGCCTCGTTAGCGGCCCTCGCCAGAAGTGGACTCCTTAAACAAACTCCTCTCACGTACCCGGAGGTCCCCAGGGACCCCGGCCAGGGCCCTTCCCCTCGTCCGGGGTTATTATTTTACCTCCTCCGTTTTAGTTTCGCTGTTTGCCTTCTCTTTGAGAGAAAAGAAATGGGAAGAAGCTTCATTCCTCTTTCGTCGGGGGTGGGTGGACTTTTTTCTTGCCTTCCATTCCTCCCCCTCTGAAAGAACCAACTGCCACCCAAGTCACGCCCCGCACCCTCCTTTCTTGGTTGTCCAGGACTCGTTACGGATGTTGGGTGCCCCTTTCACAGAGGAGATGTCGCCTGTAATAGATTTTTCCTCCCTATCAAAAGTAACCTGTTTCTGTAGTCCTCTCGGCTCCTTCGGCTGGGGAGGAAGGAGATATCTCCGGTGCCTGGGCTCGCGGTATGTAACTTCACTCTAGATTTCGTCTGTGATTAGTATGATACAAACTTGCCCTACTGTTGATTCTTTTATCGGTATTATCAAAACTATTTGTCGTTTTTCTTTATGGTTAAATCTCTTCTTTTTCCTTGAAAGGAGGGATATAAAACTGATGAATGCGAGAAACTTCTTATTCTTCATTTTTGTGCGTTGACTTTAGCGTTTGTTTTGTGGTGAACTATTGGGAAACTGCTTATTAATCTGTTAGACTCTCCCGTCAGTAACAGTAAATGGATATAAATTAAATTTTCAATGCATTCCTTCTCTTAGAATCGCTTGTTTTGTTTTTCTCTCTTTGTTTTGAAGAATTTTTCTCATTGTACTTGAATGATCACCTGAGACAATAAAATCGTCTTTCCTACCGTTTTCTAATAAAGAAAGGGAGCGTACAGTAGATATGCATAATCTTGCATTTTTGCTTAATTTGTCTAGAACCTTTAAATGATCTATAATTTGCGAGAGATATTAGTTCACTGATTTTATTTAAATCAATCGCAACCATAAAATTTTTTCCTGGCTGAAAAAAAAAGAAAACGGAACATCTCTTTATATTGCTAAGAATTTATTTTTCTTTTTTCATAACGATACGATTGGACATATTGAATCTCATCACTCATTGCCGTTAATAAAAAAAATTAAACTATGGAACATAGAAAAAACAATAATAAAAAAATGGTAGATTTCAAAATTGTCTGCTCAAATTTAATAAATCTCGTGAAGAAAACTAAACAAGTAATATAAAAAAAATATTAAGTCAATTCCTACTTAGGTCAACAAAGAAAATTTTATTTTAGAAATTTTTTTCTCCCATATAAAACTAAAATTAATTTATTAAATATAATTAATGAATTGATATTTGAAAAAATTGTATTAACATCAAGTGTCATCCACTACAAGTTTTAAAAAATGAATTTGAACTTGAGTGGCTGAATAAAATGTATTTTATTGACGATTGAATCTTGAAAATTCCCTTTGTCACCAAAGTCGCCAACTTTTCCGCCAAGTCTAGCATCTTAATTAATAGTCTAGCATCTTAATTAATAGTCTAGCAATTTAATTAATGAATTAATATTTGAAAAAAACTGTATTAACATCAAGTGTCATCCACTACAAGTATAAGAAAATGAATTTGAACTTGAGTGGATGAATAAAAAGTATTTTATTGACGATTGAAACTTTGAACAAGATATATAAATAAATATATATAGGGAGAGTGTGAACTAATAGTAGGAATTGAAAAAAGGAAATGAATGCACACCTGATGTCGAGTTACCCAAACAACTCAAGGCTGAGAAAATATATGCCTCAATCCTTTTCCCCGAATAATATGGAAGCCAATTTTTACCATAACAACTCATTTTTACACGCATAACTAATCGGTCCAATTAATTTAAATGCGTCTCTCCAAAAGCAGCTCTCAAAAGTCCTGTCTGACAGTTTGGCCGGCCCCTGACCTCTCAGCCAGTCCATTTTTCGCGCTGATGGATCTTGACGGGCAATTTCTCCGCGCGTCAAACTCACCGATTTTTCCGGTGCGTGGATTTCCAATCTGAGGCACTTCCTTTTCCGCGGATGAATGTGGGCGCGGAATATTAGAGGAGTGAAAAAATCCGGGAGAAGCCGCTGACATTTTAATTAGGCATTGATCCCATTTTTAATTAAAATCCCATCCGCGCAAAAGGTAAATTATGACGGGTGGGAAAAAAGTCTTCGACATGTGCTGCAAAATTAACGCTCCCAGGTACAGGGAGTTGTCAGTGGCATCGATCCGGAGAGGAAGAGGAGTCTCCTTCTCTCCCTGTCGGACGATTCTGCGCTCTGTCAGTGCCCTGACTATGAATGGATTATGAAACTGAATGCTTACTTGCTGAAATGTAAAACGTTGCGAAAAACGTCTGTCTTTCGTGAAGAAATGTTTTGTAAATAGTCAGTGGCGTAACTCTCGCACTTGAGACCATTTTGGCTCCTATTCATCAAAGCTGAGATGTCTGTAACGTAAGTGGGAAAGGTATGGTAATTGCTTTCCCAGATGCGGCTGGCAGATGACCGAATGTCTTTGGGGTGCACTGGGAAAGTACCAAGGAACTGGAAAGGAAGGATTGTTTGAGAACTTAAAAAGCGATAACTGTGACTGTACGTCGAGACCTCGGTTGAATGCGGGCAGAGGCTTTGTCCAGAAGTGCGTCCAACAGTCACTCAGCCGCGAGATATTCCGCGCCTAATACACAAGTGTATTAAATCCCATTCATGGGAACTGCACACGTTTTTCCTGTTTATTTTGTTATTAAATACACACCCTAGATTCAATAGCTGAGCGTACACCTTGATTTCCACGCTACCCGAGCACGCTCACTGAGGTTTCTGGCAGTGGCATCGGATCCGGGCTGACTTTGGAGAGGAAGAGGCGCTCGTTTTCTCTCTGTCGGGCCATTCTGCGCTCTGCCGGTGCCTTAACAATAAATTGATTAGAATGGATTACTACGCGGGTTTACTTGATGAAACGTCAGAAGTAATATAAAACATCTTGTGTTTCGTTTACTGTGCCACGACACTCTCCTGGCTGTCTAAACTCCTACATTACAAAATAAACGGCAGTGGTTAAAAAACATCCTCACAAATAAGTTGCCAAGAGCCAGACTTCGACTCTTTGCGCTTTATGTGTGGTGAGAACGAACTCTTTAGAAGAACGTCATTGAGCACGGATCTTCTTGAAATGACGCTCAAATCCGGCAGCGTAAAACTTTTCTATTTAACCTTTATTTCCATGTATTTTTTTACCGGTTTTTTTGTTATTGGTTTGCTTTCCGTGTTGTGCTTGTTTTTGTCTTTCATTATTGATTTTTTTCTTTGTCCCTGTTATATACATTTTCTTTATAAAAAATAAAATTCAGCTTCATCCATCTAAACTGGAACCAAAGGGCTCTGAACACTTGGATGCAGGTGGTGTAATGTAATGTCTTTCGTGTGCAGATGTTTTATACATAATCAGTGTAGTAACTGTTGCATTTGAGACCCTTTTGGCTCCTTTCCATCAAATCTGAGATGTGTTTCTGAAGTGGAGAAGATCGCTTTTGCGGTTTAACGCAGCAAACCCGTGTCTTGTGATGGTCTGTTACCGCCAGAGCCAAGCGACGAATGCCCCTAACTTTCTTCCGAAGACCTCCTTCTTCCCACATCGGTGGCAATTAACGACAGAGATCAATGCATCTATCGGAATAATAATTTGCGAAGACTTTTTGATGACTTTCGGATGGGCGCCCGAATTATTCATTCGAGGAAATCGGTTTTTAATTACGCCCCCTCCCCCTCTTTTCGGGATTCGGATGACAACACCCCCCAAGACACGCTGGGATTAGTTTCTCTTCCTCTGCGATGATTCCTCGTTTCCAGGGTTCGAAACTGCCGGATTCCCCGCTGTGTTTCGGAGATAAATGGATTTCCACGCAAATCTGCTGTAAGTAATGTTTAATCTATTCGCGTGGCACGCATTGATTTCATATCCTGAAGAATAAAAGAATTGCGTACGCCAGCACCCATCGGGACGCATTGCTAAGCTTTTTGATTCTTGTTCATGTTATTCTTCAGGGCATGCTCATTTTCTTATCATTAAACGCCTTGTGAAAATAATTGTCTATGCGATGAAACGCGTCTAATTAAACTTAATCTAAGCTGAGCAGCTCACACTGAAACTAATCATTTGTTTTTCGTCAGATAGTCGGTTTGATTGATTGGGACCGCAGAAAGTAATTCTTCCAAAACAATCCAGATGACAGCAGCTGGAGTGCCCTCCACTTTCTCGTATACTTATACTCAATAATGTATTTTGTGCTAAATATCATACACCCGCAGAACGATTTTTGTAACAATATAGATGTCCTATTTTTGTCTGAAAATCGCATATCGAATTTCATTCATGCACTCGCGTTTTTGAGTTATCGTTCACGTATACACAGATAGACAGACCGACATCCTTTTCCGGATTTGGTCCAAAATTTGAAACAGATTTACAAGTCTGGTGATGAAAACTTTTCCCAAACCTCATTCACCGATCTTGTCTTTGTCAACTATTGTGTTCTCGTGGTCTTGGATTGACAGACAGACTCCCCGCTGAGGGAGTTCGTCCGAAATTTGAAAGGAATCTACAGTTTTGGTATAAAGATCACATGCAGTGGAACCTCTGTCATCCGAAATTCCGGTTAATTCGAACATCTTTTATTTAATTGTTTGAAACACTTTTATTAAAAAATTATAACAATTGGGAATCAGAAACAAAGCTAATGCTTATTTCTAACTTAAAAAGAAGCATCTGAATTGGTATTTAAGAATGAATACCGCACCTTAATGAGTAGAAACAAAATCGGATTATCTTCTTCTTACGGAAAGAATTAAACCTGCTGGAAGATTCGAATCGCGGCCAGCTCTTTCCGGACTCTTCTCACAGAGTAACCAAAGTCAGGACTCTACTGCATTTGGTATATCGAGAGTATTTTCCGGATAATCAGAGAGGTCAGCCCTATTTATTTCAGATTCGCGGGATTCTACTGTAATAAATCGCACTCTTCTGGCTCATCATTTTTTTCTCGTTACCGTGCTCTCAGACTGACGTGGAAGCAAAGTTCTGAAAATGGCATTTTTCGTCTCGGGTAAGTTAAAAATGTGGAGATTCATTAAAATCTTAATGCCTAATCTTTTGAGGATTGCGGTTCTTTCTCTTTGTTATACATCACTTGTACAGTATTCCTTTGTTGTTTTGTTCACGTGCGAGAAAGTACAAAGCTGTATAAAAATGTACGACAAGAAATATTTTACATAATTTTTCTCTCCATGCTTTGCCTGAGTATGTATCAATTCGAATGCTTTTAAAATTCCACGCGCGAACTTCGATTCCGCATTGGGTAGCAGAGCTCTAACACCGAATCTAGCTACCCAGGTAGCACAACATATTGCTCGATATTGTACAATATTGTTCGATATTATCTGATATTGCACAATATTGTTCGATATTATCTGATATTGCACAATATTGTTCGATATTATCTGATATTGCACAATATTGTTCGATATTATCTGATATTGCGCAATATTGTTCGATATTATCTGATATTGCGCAATATTGTTCGATATTATCTGATATTGCGCAATATTGTTCGATATTATCTGATATTGCACAATATTGTTCGATATTATCTGATATTGCACAATATTATACAATATTGCGAATATTGTTCAATATCATACAATATTGTACAATATTTTTGTGCTACTGGGGTATAGCATGAATTCTGGAACGATCTGTTGCCTTCCCAGAAATGTTTAGGGAATTCCTATTTTAAAAAATCGCATTGCCGATGTGAGGAGGCCGATTGAAATTTTGGCACCAAATTTGTGCGTTTTCTTCTCGGCATCCGCGATCGAGAAGACCAGATTCAGCTCCTGTGTAGAGTTTAATCGCAGCCCGCAGTCGATGCGTGGGTCGATGTCTCTTCGTGGATAATCGTGTCTTCTGACAGCCGATGACGGAAATTTTTAATTACGCCGCCTTTGATTATCAGTCGGAAATTGTCTCCGCGTGCGACGAGCCATTAATTGCGTTTCCATCGGAGATCGGCTCTGCTTTGCCGCTTTCAGATTCGAACCGCCTGCGAAGGTGATCTTTTCGGGAAAAGATCTTTCTGCTTACCTTTTGAAATGAGTGGAGGAAAAAATTAGCACTTTCGTGTGTTATGAGGATACAACGGACCCTCAGAAATCCGAACTGACTGGGGTTGACCTCTCTTTGCATTCCGGGAAATTCGGTAAAATACTCTTGTTATACCAAATGCAGTAAAGTATTGACTCTGGGTACTCTGTGAAAAAGGAACGCGGAAATAGTTAGCGGCGATTCGCGTCGTCGAGCAGGTTTAGTTCCTTACGTCAGAAGAAGATGATCCACTTTTTTTCTACTCATTAAAGGGGCTGTATTCATTCTTAAATACCCATTCTAATGTTTCTTTTAAGTTAGGGATAAAAATTAGCTTTGTTTCTGATTCCCAAATGTTATTTTCAATCATTTATTTTAAAAAATTCAGAAAATTTTAAAAAGATGGTCGGATTATCCGAAATTTTCGATTCCTTGCGTTCGGATTCGCGAGGTTCTAATATATTCCTTTTTTCCAGAAGCTTTCACTTTACACAGGGTATCTACAAAGTTTCTTTATCGTTTCAAGATGTTGTTAAATGATGTATGAATAGACAAACTTGAGGATTTTTTTTGCAAAATACGGAGTAGATATTGAAGTTTCCCTTTTTCTCTCGTTTAATATACTTTTATATGGCAATATAAATTGTACAAAGCACATCAAGACGATGCTGTATTTCATGCCGCGTTCCATGTAGCATGGCTTCGTCAGTGGTGGCATTGCCATCAATGATCTTTGTTTCAGGACATTGTTGTCTCGTATTTGTGTTCCAGTGGCGGCGAGTCGGGTGGTGTGACTAGGGGTGGGGCTTTCGTCCCCCCCCATTCTATTTTAGGGAAAATTTAAATTTTTATTTCATTTTAGCTGCCTAAAACTAGGAATTATAAAAAAGCAAAAGTGTTCGGGTAAACTAGCTGATTTTTTAAATAAAATTTAAATTTTATAGTCTACCTCCTATACTCCCGGGTCTTTTAAGATGCCAAAAAAATTTTCACCCTCGCTTTTACCACACAATTGCCATCACTGTTGTGTTCTATACATGATGTCGAACAAAGATACGGAATAACCGTTCTGAACATAAGCCCACTGAAAGATAATCCACAATACACATTGCGCCTTATCTTCAGCGTAGCCATTTTTTAGAGGTTTTTTAACAGCATCTCTCACCAATAAGGTACCTGAAATACGCAAATATATTGTAACCACCAACTTTCAGAATGGCAGATGACATGCATCATGCTGTTTTCTTGTTAAAATTGCTTTCTTATTTATAGAAATTATTAATTTTTTAGATTATATATATCACTTTGTTTATTAAAATAATTATTCTTTATTGATTATGTATTAAAATCATTAAATATTTAAAATAAATCCTTACTGTTATTTTTAGTTTCAAAATTGCATTCATTACTTTCTCGTATACGAAGTATACAAAGAGAAAGTATTGTAATCGTCAAAAAATTCGAACTCGAGATTTTGACGAATCTCCACGTTTTAGACATCCCTCAGTCCGAAAAACACAATTTGGGAATTATGTCTGTCTGTGTGTCTGTAAACGCGATAACTCGAAAACTATTAGAGCTACGGGGATGAAATTTGGTATGTGGTCTTTAAACATAATTTGTAGGTTTCTATCAAATTTTGGACAAAATCCGACAGCGGGAAGTCTGTCTGTCTGTATGTCCGCGGTCATGCGAACGCTATAATTCAAAAACTTGAATAGCTAGAAGGATAAAATTTCGTACACAGTTTTATCGTCATGAATGTAGGTCCGTATAAAATTTTGGGCCAAATCCGTCAAAAGGTTGACTGTCTGTCTGTCGGTCTGTATAATCGCATCTCCACGCGCATGCGTATTGAACGCAATCTTCTGTGCACGATATTTATTGACTCCTGCTTGGCGCTTTTTTTCATCCGATTCTCCATGCGCATGCGTACTTGGTAGCAATCTGTGCACGCGGAAGGATTGTCCTTGAGCCAAGAAAGAGTAGAATTCGGTATTCATTTAATCGGAACGCATCTCTTCGGATTTGATTTTTTACCTAAATATTTTCTGATAGTCATTGGATCCTGGGTTACAATAGGTTCGAATTTTTTTATCCACGCGGGGGGAAGGGAACAGCACCTTTTTCGAGAAGTATACGAGAAAGTTTCGGGGAGACCACTCCCGCTGGTTTTTCTCTTGTTGTTCTCATTATTAGACCGAATTTTACTTTATTCGAATTTTGGGTCAATCGAATTTTTATTCAGCCAGCTTCGAATTAGCGAGTTCCTCTGTTCCATTATTGATAATGGAATAGATTTTTAACAATGCATCTTCTCCAGCGCGAAGTACTCTATACAGGCAGAGAAAATGTCTGCTTCCAATTCCATTTTTGCCAGTCTTATTATCTGCTGGGAGTTTTTCGCAGACTCGAGAGCACCTTTTCTTCGTTGCGCGCATTCCTTCAATAATAGATCGCGCTGCGGGGAGAGCCGTGATTCCCAGCCGCAAATGGAGAAGGCGAGAAATTGCCTCCTCAAACATTAACAGCTCCGCAGATTCCAGCGGAGATATCCTTCCTCGCCGCTGCTCTGCGAATGTCTTTTCCTTGCGCATATTTTCGTATCAGAGGAAAATAATTACATTGCTTCTCGCTTGTTCCATTTCAGAACTGTAACAAACGGTGAATAGAGCGCGCAGGAAGCGAAGCATTATCCGGTGATAGAAAAGCCCTCTTTCGGTCGCAGAGCAGGTTTGTTCTCAATATATTTGTTGAAATGCCAGTTCATGAGACCTTTAGTTTAGTTATATTAACGTCCCATCATACCCGGACTCATATTTACAAACCCTACCCTGATAGAACTGAGGCAGGAAATCGGACAATATGATTGGCTCGCTTCGCCGAGAGCCAATGACGTCGTTCTTTGCTCTCGTACGGAAATTATAACAAAACAAGCGATTGAATGTGGACTTTGAATTAGTTTAGGTTTCCGTTGCTTGGACTTCGCGAATTTTGTTCTACGATACGCACCTACGTAGCAATTTTATTTAGTCTAGCGATTATCCTTTTTTTTCGTTTCATTATTATTGGCCTTAATAATAATAATTAATAATTTTACTATTATTTGGCATTAATTATAGTTAGATTAGTTGACTCTGAAACATCAAATGAACTATTTTCGCTGGAATGACGTCAAAAAAACCCAACAACATTAACCTGTTAGTTAATACCCTTCAAACAAAGTTGTTATCATTAGACTTTTCATTAGTATAATTTCTTACAGTGTGGGATGTTTTATTTTTTATGATATTTTAAAAATAATTTAATTTTTAAAAATATTACAACCCACGGAAGAATGTTTTCTGTGCTCAACTGTGGGAAAACGGAGAAGAAAAGTAGGACGACTCTTGTTTTCTTATGATTGCCGTACGCTACGTGCGAGAGCTGAAAACGACGTCACTGCCCCTCGAAGCCAATTGTATTGGCCGATTTCCTGCCTCAGTTCTATCAGGGTAGGGTTTGTAAATATGCTTCCCGGACGGACCTCGTCATTTTGAGCCGCAATCAGATGACGAGGACGACACCTGAACTGGCAACCCCTCTCCAAATTTCCGCACCACAATATAGGGAGGATGTTTGGCCACAAAGCCAGATTTAGCGTGCACTAGGCCCACATACACGGCGGATCTTCAGTGGAAACCGGTTTTGAACTTGGAACCCTCCGAAGTGAAGACCTTATCACGTGGTCACAGAGGCCCATAAGCTCTTTTAAACTTCATTAAAAGTACTCTGTCTGTCCCAAAATAATGGTATACGTTTTTAGCACGTTAAAGTTACCGATAACACAAATAATTTAATAATCAAGTAGTCTTGTTTGTATCTGGCAGTAATAGCACGTGACATTAAGCAAATATTTAGATTCGATTAGATCAGAAATTTAAAATAAGAAAAAAAATATTTTGCATAAAACTAAATAACCTGTGTATTTACAAAACGGGAGATTTTGATGAAAGTATTGCGATATTGTTAAGAAAGAGTAACGCATCGAAGCAATTAACTGAAATTCCTCCGAGATTTCTCATCTCATTAACGCGAAGCTTCGTCGTGAAAGAGGTTACTAGCGAATTTATAATAATGTCAAGAAGCCCTAGTCAAGGACTGACCATATATTAAATATTTAGTTTAGTTATATTAACGTCCCGTTTTAATGCAACTCGGTCAGATGACGAGGACGACACCTGAGTTGGCACCTCCCTCTCCAAATTTCCACACCACACCAGTGGAAGGATGTTTGACTGGCGTCAAGTTTAATGTGCACCAGACCCAAAGGCGTGATGGATGTTCAGTGCAATCGAGTTTCGAACCTGGCCACCATTACCATCACCACTTTGCCACCATTACCATCACCACTTTGCCAGCATTACCATCAGTAAACTTTTTGCACTTAATTTTAGTTGTAATTATTTGTAAATGTATATACCATAAATTCGGAAAAATGTTATTTCGAAACGTATACCATATTTTCGCACAGAGGAATTCTTATCTTCTCCATGCGCACATTCGTAATTCCTTCCAATTTCTACAGCGGTTGCATTGATTTTAGCTGAATAAGGCATTAATTTAAATGAGGCACGGCGAATGAAACTTACTACAAAATTTAGACAGTGAATTTATGCTACGAAGCAAAATAAAAAAAATAATGAAAGTGAATTATTATTTTCTTTTAATCGTAAACTTTTGAAATATCATATATTTTTCATATGTTTGATATCATATCATATATTGGAACTAGATGAAAGTCGTATATTTTTTTGAATTCAGATAGTGCACATGCGACATATTTTACTTCCAAATCGTAAATAATATATGAATGTTTCTGTATTTGGTTAAAATATTCTCTCTTTTTGTCTTTGCAGGGCGATGCCATAACGATAGAACCGTCGAATGTGCCCAATTGTGTCTCCAAAGGAAAGTCAGAGGTAAGACTTGAATCAATAATTACTCATTTTAGTTTTGAAATCTTTATTAAACAATGAAATGTGTTAACCCACTGATGCCCAAGTCATATTTTTCTAATAATGTTTTGTATACTAATATTACATGTCCTGAAGTCAACTGGAAAAATACTAAAGAAAAATCCTGCCTGAAAAAGTTTTATTGCAATCCAAAGCCTAGCGTACCTATGTAGACAAAGCCCTTTTTAATGTAAAAAAATATCGAAATCTAAAATTATGTGAAATTTCAAGAAGAAAACATATTCTTACCATCTCCTGATATATTTGTTAGATGCAAGTAAATGAATTGGTAAATAATTGAACAAACTTGTTCTTTTCTTCTTCACGTTGCAAAAACTACTCTTCGAGTCTGACTCGACAATAAAAAGGCTGCACTGTCGACCGAGCGTTTGACACGTGCTGCCATCGACTGCATATGAAAGAGACGAAGACTCAAAAATACTTTTTGTTAAGCTTATGTTCAGAAAATAATTCCCGCTAGTTTATGATGTATTTTTAGAAGCGTCCCTGAAACGCCATTAATGGCATAATTAAACCCACGCATTGATGGGTTAAGATTCTGTATACGATTCGCTATTTTTCGGCATCTTTGGAAAGTCTTGCTTGTCTGTGACGTTTTGCCGCATTTGATTTAAAAAATATCCACTTTCTTTTTCATCTATCACCCGCTAACGAATAAAAACTCGCCCAACAGACTAAGTGAATTGGCAGGATTATGGTTTCCATAACGTTGAAAAAAACCTAATGATATTTTATTGCACATAAAATGAAATCGGTCTAATAACACTGAAAGTTTCTGTTATCTTCAGACACTTTACCGGACTATTTTAAAAGCAAAAAACCTTCCTATATTACTTTCTAGTTTACTTCACACGCTGCATTTAGTAAGCTGAAAAATATTTTATAAGTTACCTTGATTTTCTTAAACGGACACCGCGAGTGCTTAACAGTATATTTAACAAAATACCACAAGATCTTAGGACTTTGTCAACACTCGTTTGTTGTACCATAGGAAAATTCCGCATTTGCAAAGTATTTCAAAATTCTTGACACAGGGTATTTTTACATTTTTTTTGAGGAGGGGATCTTTTTCAAAGGATATCTCGGCAATTCATGTCGCGTCTTAGTATTTCGAAGCCAGGCTTTACTTTCAACAATGGTACTCGCTATTGTAAAATGTCCTCTGTCAGTATGTGAACCAATTGTTGCCACTGGTCCTGTGTCAGTACGGTTAAAATTTTTAGACGATAATGATCGGATTATTTCGACTCCCCGTTCCCTGTTTAAACTGGTTTTTTGGAAACAATATTACATATTCTGTTTGATCTGTTTATTAGATTAGAAGAATTTAAGTATCTACTATCCGCCTTCGGCGACCAGCTGCTCGCCAGTAATCTTAATAGCCTGTAGCTAATGCTTGCAACTTGGCGAAGTAAATTCACGGTTATAGAGGCTGAGGAACGCTGCCAAAATTTCATTTCGCGATTTCCCTCGAAAATGGACGGTGGTGGGAGGCAGGCGACCCTTGTTGACATATCTAGAGGTCATAAGTTTCCATATGAAATAAACATGATCGAAATCGGTCCAGTGGTTGGGGCTGGGAGACTGGTCCTCTGGTTTTGCCAATTATTGTAAGTATGTAGATTTATATGCAAAGTGATTATAAAGTCATGAGGCGAACTTTAAGGGTAGGCCAGGCATACAGAAAAAATTCATTTTTGGAATAGAGCATAGGCTCGCAAACATAAAGCCGGAGCGCTGCAGAGGGCTGCTTGCTAGTGAATTGAGTAAAAGAAAGGATACACCAGATAGAGTGTGCAACACAAGTTTTATGGATTACAAATTCACTATTGCATCAATAACAGCGTTTCAAGTCGTATGCGGAATGACAGATACAATGCAGCAAGTAGAACGCAGCGCCAACATCAAATCCTTGGAGTACTGAAAGTGAGTGTTCAAAGGATTTACGTCTAAGTGCGATACGCGTTTTGCATGTTTTTATTCACGAGACTGGGTTGTTGTGCTATTGTGAATTTTATACCATTAAATCTGTGGTGCACGCTTTATCTGGTGTATTCTTCCTTTTACTTAAATTCACTAGCAAGGAGCCCCCTTTATGTTTGCGAACCTACGTTCTATTGCAAATGTGACTTTTTTCTGTATGTCTGACCTTAAAGTTCGTCCTATGATTTTCCAATGGGGCTGTATAATGGAGCAATCAGTTCGCTAATCAGACAAGGGTGAAAGAAGTGACGTTGAATTGAATTCTTGCTGGAAATTAGCTCTTCGTGATGAAAACAACTGCAGTGGAATCTCCCTATAAAGAAATCGCTTGGTTCCAGTCGAAAAATTCGCTATAGAGAAAATTTCGTTAAACGGAGATTAGAGAATTTTGCAGTTATTTAAGTAAATGTTACAAACCTTTTAGTATGTGCGATAAGTTCAAAAATATTTAATTACGACTTTCAATTAAAAATGAAGTAATATTTATTATAAATTTGTTAATATTATACTAATTTTTATTATAAAATGCTCAAAAGTGAAGACAATTCACTAATTTAGAGAATAATATGTACTAGTACGGATAAACATAAAGTGCGTATTGTCACATCCGTTTGCTGTTTCCACCCCGATTCTTGGAATCTTGACCCGTAGAAATGTTGCTCCCTCTGTAGAAACCCAGGTCCCCACAACGGCATTACCCTTCACATAGCATTCTATTGTTATCGCTGGAATGAACAATGCGAGTGGTTCTAGAAACAGGCACGTGTGAGCAATTTGTTTGCGCAGAAATTAGCAACTTTCTTCAAAAATGACAAAAATCGAAAAGATAAAGGTCTGAAAAAATTCGTTATAGGGAGACAACCACTTCGTTATATGGAGAATATTTTGAATGTTATTTAACATTCCGATTAAAAATTTCGTTATAGGGAGAAATTCGCTGTAGGGAGACTTCGTTGTAGGGAGACTCTACTGTAGTTGGACCTCATTTTTTCTCTCGGGCCCTTGCTTCGGGTGCTTTTATTTCAGTGCCAACGCGAGTGCACGTTCGCCCGAAATACCCGCGCAATTTTTCGAGAGCTCGCCGCCAGCCATTGTGAAGGCCATTCTTCCGGATCATTTTTCACGGCTTAACTTTTAATCTTTATTTACGAAGTTGAACCCGAAAGAAAATGGGTTCCTTTCCGTCCTCATGCATACGGAAATAATTTGGTAAATGGGCTGTCAGAACAAGCGCAAAAAAGGGGCCCTGATGAGATGGGCCGTAATTGGGAAGGGTGGAAACCCTTTAAAAAACACTTATCTAAAATGAACATCGATCGGTCCATGTGATTAACATACATTATCTCTCGGCACCTGAACTCGCTTCCCTGTCGAACTTTTTTTCCCGCTCTTTCCACAACAACACGTGACGTGGAAGAGAAGAGGTCCTTCTTTAAATAGCCCCCTTTTTTCATGCGAGGTGAAATATTTTATTAATCGCTTTCATTTTCCTAAAAGGTTTTCATCCCGACTCCCTTTAAAAGAACCTTAACTTTTTGCCCAAATCGAACGACTGAAACAAATTGAGATAGCCGAACAGTTGTTACTCCTCCACCCCTTTTGATGTACAAAGAGTGTGTGTTTTTTGAAAGAGCGTCGGAATTGCCTCTTTTTGATAGAAGAATGCTATTCTGAATTTCGGTTGTTGGTAAACATGATTACAATAATGCGCAACCTCCAGTCCTCCGTTTTTAGGTCCCGAGAGCAGGAATTGTCCTTTGCTCTCAATTATTTTAATGCATCTCGCTACTTTGTGTTATTATTCATGAAAAGATTTTTTTTCCTACCATTCCTCTAAATGGTCTGGAATGATTTGCATCAGAAGAATTTCGCAACTTCAAAACTAAAGCATCAGTCAATTTATTTTCCTTAAGTTAAAAAAAACAAGTAATATATAAAAAAAAATTAAGTCAATTCCTACTTAGGTGATTCGAGATATAATGAAAAATGTACTGCGCATGCGTAAAGATATGGCTGAAATATGGAGGTGCTTCGATGATCCCATGGGCCATATATATACCCAAGAGCCAAGTCTGTAATGTCAATAGTTTTCGAGATATAATGAAAAACGTACTGTGCATGCGCAAAGATATTGCTAAAATATGGGGGGTGCTTCGATGATGCCATGGGCCATCCATATACCCAAGAACCAAGTCTGTAATGTTAATAGTTTTCGAGATATAATGAAAAACGTACTGCGCATGCGTCATGCAAAATATGAAATGACAGACAAGAAAGCGAATTAATATTGCATTGTCATCTGGTTCTGAGCTATGTTTAAAGTTTCGAGTCTCCAGCTCATCGGGAAGTTAGTTTAAAATCGATTGCAAAATTTGAACAAGATATATAAATAAATATATATATAGGGAGAGTGTGAACTAATAGTAGGAATTGAATGAAGAAAGAACAAGTATTGTGATTGTCAAAAAATTCGACTTCGAAATCTGGATGAATCCATGAGTTTTTGGCCTCCCCAATCAGACAAAAAAAAAACAACATCTTTAGGCTTATATTAGTCTGTCTGATCCACTAGGGGGCACCGCGAGTTCACTTATGAGAAGCCGCCGAATAATTAAGCGGGTTCTCTGATGGGCTCTTAGGTACCGTCTCCGATGACGGGTCGTACCCCGGTAAAACGGGAGGTCTTCGCATGATCCGCTCGTAATGGGGGGCCCTTATGCGGGGACAACAGTGCCCGATGAAGTCGTGGCGGCCGGCCAATCGATGTAGACTCGGACACTAAGGCAGGGCGGGATGATGGCCTGTTTGTGGATGGACCTCTATTTTGCGAACTTTTCCTTGGAACCAAGAACATTTTGCGAATTTCTTCTTAAAATAACCTCCAAATAGCGAAGTGCATTCTCTATTTAATGAACCTTTTCTTGTGATCCAATATTTTTTTTCTCCCTATTTCTCAAAATATTTCTGAACATTTCAAACTTATTCTTTCTTTTAACACATTTTGTGGTGATCAATGACCCTGAACTGGGTTTACCAGTCTCCTAACTCATCGAGAGCAGTAAAATCGCAGTCATTCTTTTCATTTCATCCAGGAGGTGCAACCTTTATCCCTCTCCCCACTGTCCACTTCAGTAGAAAATCTTTCAATATCCCCCTTTCACCCTCAGTGGAGCTGTCCTCGAACTTTATCAGTAATTAAATTTAAGGACGCGTGTGCTTAAAATTACTTGTTGAAATAAGTACGCTGTTATTAAAATTCATTAATTTTAATATAAAATTATTTTCTTTAAATTGAAAATGCAGTGTATTCCCGGACAATGTTTTGTTTTATTCTAGTTTTCCTTGCGGATTTCTTTTTGATGGATAAGATATATAAAACAAATAGATATTAATTTACAAAATAAAGGAGTGATTAATTACTGCTTTAATAATAATATTTAGTGTTTATGAATTTTAAATCTGTTTTGTGTAATTTAAAAGGTGAATCTCTATTTAACGAATTTTCCATATAACGAACTTTTTTCCGGGATTTAGCGACTTCGTTAAATAGAGGTCCGACTGTATATTAGTCTGTCTGCATATGAGTACCATAAATCAAAAACACAGCAAGCTGAATAAATGTAATTTGGTAAGTGGCCTTTACACTGAAATTGTAGAATTCTAAAAAAATTCTAGTCGCAATCCGTCACAGAAAAGTGTGATGTCTTTCGACCGTGAGCAATGTGAATGGCAACTAAGGAAGATGGATGTAATTGAACGCGTGGTTTTATCATCAGAATGATGGATGTGTAACAGGTTGATTGTCTTTGTCTGTCTATTTGTGAAAATGTGAACGCAATAACTCAATTTCGCAACAAGCTAAAAACATAAATTTTAGTGTATGACCTTCAGAGCAACACTATTGATCAGTGTCAAATTTTGTATAGAATCGATCTACGGGAAGTGGTGCTGTTCTTAAATGCATATTCGATTCCATTCGCTATGCGACGGAGTTAAATTCCAAACGCACCATATTTTGAAAGTATAGGATTAAGTCGACGGAGAACATATCTTTAGAATTATATTAAATATTATTAAATTATTCTCCACAAATATTGAATATACCACATGAATAAGTGTATACAAAGATTTTAGGAAAAGGATGTGACGCATTTTTACTGGATCGACATTCTTTATTCAATCTCTTTATTTTTATGTCGAAAACTTCATCTTGACGATCATTTTAGAATTGCAGAGTGAGACTATGGCTCGTAACCGATGTTACGTGTTTTTAGCGCAGAGTTCAAGACAGGAAACGGGAAGATGGCAGCGCGCATGCGCCTTGAATGCTACTAGAGAAGGGGGTTTCCTTTTTGCAACAATTAAAACCGGTTGAATTTGGACTTCTTTAAGTTAAAGTAACAGTAGTTTTTATCTGAGAATTTAAGAAGAGTGAAAAAGGAATTAATTTTAAAACTCGAGAAAATATAATCTATGCAGTATAGTGCTAAATGAAAACATGGCCGTTGTCTTTTTTCCTAATTTTGATTAACAATTAAAAGTAACAAGTAAGTGTTATTTCAACGCTCGGAGCGCCATACTACAGTTGTAAAACTACAAACATCACGGACGACTTTTCGAAGTGAAAGTTCGTTGGGATCTAACTCTTTTTAGTTCCTGGTTGAAGCGCTGGCCATGCGATAGTTGGGACGACGCGACGTCAAGGTATGACTGTGTTGAGTTCTCATCTCCACATTTATTACGTGTATGTAGGCATGAAGTCCAAAAATAAAATTTAAATAAAAATAATCTTATTTCGATATTCCTTTAATTTTTACTTTCTCGTATACGAAGTATACAAAGAGAAAGTATTGTAATCGTCAAAAAAATTCGAACTCGAGATTTTGACGAATCTCCACGTTTTAGACCTCCCTGAGTCCGAAAAACACAATTTGGGAATTATGTCTGTCTGTGTGTCTGTGAACGCGATAACTCGAAAACTGTTAGAGATACAGGGATGAAATTTGGTATGTGGTCTTTAAACATAATTTGTAGGTTTCTATCAAATTTTAGATAAAATCCGTTTACGGGAAGTCTGTCCGTCTGTCTGTCCGTGGTCATGTGAACACTATAACTCAAAAACTTGAATAGCTAGATGGATAAAATTTGGTAAACAGTTTTATCATTATGGATATAGGTCCGTATAAAATTTTGGGCCAAATCGTTGAAGGGTTGACTGTCGGTCTGTCTGTATAATCGCATACTTGTAAAAATAATATCTCCTAAACCCTTTGGGTTAGATAAATAAAAAATAGTATGACGTTTGCTAATATTAATCATAGATCTGTGCTTAAATTTCGCTTCAAACTATTGAAAAAAAGATGTTCAAATTGCATATTTGGTTCAAAATGCACATTGCGACTGTGTGTTGACGAGCGTTTCGCTTATTTTACTCAAGTTAGTATAGTTGGCGTTTGACCTTGGCGGTCTACGAAGTATTGTAGCTTCGGATGCGCTTCGGAAATTATGGAAACCCCCCTGAACCTGAAACTTCGTTCTGACATTCTCCAGATGGAAGGTATGATGAAATCTTGCATGATATTTGTAGTAAGATTTCGATCTCAAAAACTTTAAATAAAGTTGTGGTACCTCAGCGCGCGTAAAAATTGAGAACTTACGCAATTTTTTTAATTGTTATCTTTTTTCTTTTACACATAATCATAAAAATGGGCGCAGGTCATTTTAAAATTATAATGACTCAGAGTTTAGGAAGCAAACGGGACAAACAGTATGCGGGACGTATGGCAACCCTAGTTAGAGGGAAAATGACACCTTTTTTGCGAAGTAAACGAGAAAGTTTAGGGAGACCACTCCCGCTGTTTTTTATCTGTTCTATTGGGTGCTGTATTTAACCAACTGAAGGATCTGTCTGGTTCTGTAAAAAATATTGCATTCGATTTGATGTAACTTGTTGAAAGCGCGCTCGTTTCAGAACGTAGCGGAAACTTGTTAATTAACCGCTGCGTTACAGATCTCCCACGGCTGATCCAAATATTTCTCCGGAACTGGGGGACCCTGTCGAAATCCGTACATATATCAAAGAAAAGAAAACAAAAAAAGTCAAGTAAGCTTGGAAAGTGTCGGGAACTGCTGATGTTGACACATTTCTCGCACTCGGATACTCCATTAATAATCTTGTGCCGAGTCGCTAATGGTGGTTTGTGCATCGGCGGAGGATCTTCGAGCGCGAGGGAAAAAAAATCCAACTCTGCACTCCTCCATCTTGGCGAGGGGGAGTCATTAAATTTCGACGCCTGATCTGCTGAAAGTGTCAGCCGAATCTGTCGGCCTGTGAAAATGAAGACTGAAACGAGACTTAGGGCACCCCCTGCCTCCTTCCCCTAATGGATATTCGAAGACTTTTTAGTGGGTAGATGGAGGCAGGAGGGGATGATCGTGTTCTTCGAAAGATGGAACATGTTCTGGTTGTCTGACAGAACTAATTGGTTCGTTCCGGGCTTACTTTCCCGAGTAAAATCCCTTGCACGGTCCAGGTACAGTTGCAGCGAATGCCCGAATGTTGTTTCTGAAGGGGGGGACGTCGAAAGTTGTCGGCAGTGTGGTAATTAAGGTATTGCGAGCAAAACTTTTACCCATGATTTGTGGCATCAATCTGTCTTATGTTGTTTGTTTTTAAATATGTTTTGATGGGAAAATTGGTGAATATCCGCCTCGGTTAGCTCACTCTGCCGTTACTCCGAATGCAACAGCGTTCAAAAGGATTCCTGGGCATCCGCCCAATTCAGTGTTTCTCGTCAAATGAAATTTGTGATTTCGGAAAGATTTCAAGACTGCATTCTTTTAACCCTTTATATACCCGACTGTACGTAAAAGCACCGCTTTCGTCGCGGCTCGCAATATTGATCGTTTGTCCTGACGGTATTCGCAAGAACACGAAGAATGTGGTTCCGACATCAAGCAGTAGATGAAATGTGAAGACAGAAGTTAAATTTTATGAATTATTAATTGAATTATTTTAATTTATGAGATTTTTTCCTCTTTCGTGGGGTTATCCTGCGCTAAAACTTATCTAATGATGCAAAAATAAAATCAAGAAGTCACTAGTAAATTATCTATCCTATTGAAATTCGAAGGTAAACAAACGTATGTATGTATGTCCGGCTATCTTCTCACAAACAGCTGAACGGAGAAGCACGCGGAAAGTACCAAAAGATGGGGAATAATCCAAGGAATCCATTTCGGCCATTTAAATTCCGAAATTACAATTAGTTAAAAAGATATTAATTAAAAACGTCAAAATGAATGAATTGACGTACTGCCATCTATTGGCAGAATGGTTAATTCATTCACGGCGGATTCTTTCTTTCCCTATTATTAGTTTTCGCATCCGGTGTTGCATTTTTTTTTTAAATTTATTTAACGGAAGTTGGTATTCCCTTTTGAGCGATCTTCTGTGTTTGGATTTATTAACAATTGAAAAGAAAATTGTTTTCCTGCATTTTTCTTTCTTTTTTTTTGGTACGGTGTTTCGCAACGTTACGTCCAACAACGTTTTACGTTTGTTGGAGGAAAATATTTACTCATTTTTATCCGTTTTTTTATTATTATTCGTTTTATTTTTTCTTTTGCAAAACAAATATCATGCTAATCTGTTTTAATTCATAAGCATAAGAATTCTCGCGTTTTCATTCAAACCAAACTGCTTTAAGGTAGTAAAAAGGCTAGAAGTGAAAGTTTTAATCCAACAACAGAGGATTCAAAACAGATTTACGTTTGTTGGGGAAGCTCAGTGACAATATTTGTAGAAAAAAAAACAGAGGCGGGCATATGAAAGAAATGTGGATTCCGAGGAACGCTGGATTTTAACTATAAGGTAATTAAAAGGTTGGATTTAAAAAGTTTAATTAAACAATATAGGATTCAAAGGATTTTTTACGTTTTGGGGGAAACGTAACGTTTACGTTAGCGACGATATGTGTAAAAAAATAAACCGGAGGCGGGCATATGAAAATTAGTAATAAAAAGACTAGAAAGAATATTTACATTTGGTTGGGTCCCAAGGCCTCACGTGATCTCACTTCTCTCCGCCCGGGAATATCCCATTATTCAAGATTGTCGGGCCATGCAGCTAGTTTCGGGATTTATAAAAAGTTGATACATACTCCTTTCCATTCGAATTTAGCTGCTCGATGTGTCAATTTTCCGTGTCCAGAAACTAAAAGTCCGATTTCGAAAAAAATAAATAAGAAGAAATTCGTAATTGAATTATTACGAAATGTGCGGAAACATACAAGAATGAAATCATTTGTCTAACATTGAGTATTAGGCGTTCCGGAGATGCGTGATGTCAAATCGCGAAATATTCCTGAATGCAGTAAACAGTTTCTTTCCGAACTTTCTTTCACCGGTAAGGCCTCGGTGGTTTGATGGTCAAGTCTCGGCTTTGAAACCGGAGGATTATAGGTTCGAAACTCGATTCCAGGCAGAGGGCAAGGTGAGGTGCATATTGCCCGGTGTCAGTCTTAGGGTGCGCTATGGAGTCAAAACACTGTGTTTATGTCACTTTTTAAAGCAAAATATGATGAGTGGTTATAAATCATTCTCTGGGCGCCATTTACGCTTGCTAAGCCATTAGTGACGACTGAGTGAAAAAACCACATCAACATTATTCTCCTGGCGCCTCTAGACATGGTGACAAATGTTAGGGCGTTTATGACCTTTTTAAAACCAGATACTATGAGGGGGTGAAAAAATTATATGATGACGCGGGCGCCACTTATCCTAGCTACGCGACTGCTTCCACAGAAGACCTGTGCACGTTAAATCTGACATCGAGGATCATGAATTTAAGATTTAATTTTCCATTACTAAAAGATATGAAAATGTTTTCACCCAGAGGAAACGCAGGCTTCATCATGTCTACAATTTATATTTTGAACTTAGATTTGGCCACCCCTTTAACCCTAGATAACTAAGCATTCGTCTCAGATTTGGCCACCCCTTTATCCCTAGATAATTAAGCATTCGTCTAATAGACTACCGACCCCTGCCAGTTTCGCGAAAACGAGATGTTCTCGTAGCGTTCGCACCACCCCCACTCACAATACTTTCACAACTAGTAAAATGAGTTATCGGAATGTGATAGGCACGACTGCACCAGTGGTGTAGTCGCAAAATAAAAAAGTGCCGGGACGCTCTAAAATCAGTTCCAGAACGCTCTAACCTGGGTGACTAAAGTCTCTCTGTTTTATGGACGTTTCCACAATTTTTTCTTATTTATTTCTTGGGGGGGGGGACGCAGTGCCGGAATAGCGCTCCGGCTCCACTACACCTACGGCACACTTTCCACTTTTCAAGATTAGCTGGAATGGTCGTGTGATAGTCGAATGCTTAGTCATGACGTGAAGAAGTTGCAGAAGACGCGTCTAAACGCGCAGTAAACAAATGCAGAATTCGTGCTTTCTGTCCATGTGAGAAACACAGAGTGACAAAATGCGGGTGAAACTACTGCGACGAGGCTAGTTGTGGAGAGCGCAACTTTGAGCATCTGCCGAGAGTGCGAACGCTCATTTTCACCACATTTCTATTTTTTAAATGAAAGACAGGCTGTCTCAAAAATTGTGTGCACTCTTTAACGAGTCGTAACTTTCACGGTTTGTGGGTCAATAGCCCACCGTTGTCAGCAGTGCATTGACCAGAACGGTACTAATTTTGAACTTCTGCTGTAGGAGGAAAAGTTAAACATTTTACGTAGATTCATTTGCAGTTTAAACATTAATTATATGTAAATAAAAACTGAAGTTACAATAATTTAAATTGTGTTTACATTTTTTGAGACACCCTGTAGTATAAAACTTTTCTTAAGTTACACTAATTTTAAATAAAATAAAGGTAATATAAATATATGCTTGTTTTTATCTCTATGAGCAGGAATGGCGCTAGAGTTTGCCCGACGGGGGGCCCGATTTGCCCGACAGGGGGGCACGATCTTCCCGACAGGGGGGACGAGTGTAATGAAATTGGTCTAAAATTTTCGCCAGATTATTATTTATCAACTACTGTTGAATACCCCCTACAAAAATTTCCCCCCTCCGGGGGGGGGGCACTTGCCCCCCGGTCCCCCCTCTGAGTCGAACGATTAGTTACAGAGTGAAACTGGATTAACCTCTTAAGGCCCGAATTATTTTGAAACCTACGATATTTAGAACGAGTTAACTCGGGTTATATCCTTAAGCGGTTAAGTTTAGTTATCTAGGGTTAACTTATATAAGGGAAATTATTGTGAGACGACTGCTATGTAAGAAACCTCCCTTCTTATCGTCTTATGTTTTCCAGTATCGTCTGTTTTATTCCACAAAAAGATTTTTTTTCGAAGCGCCACGCTTTTTTTTTCTGCGTTTCTCTTCGCCAGATCTCCTTTACAGCTGTGGGACTTCCTCGTTCGCTGAAATATCGCCTCCGTAAGCTCCTTTATTCCAATTCGCAGTCTGCACCGAGAACGTAGAAAGTGACTTCGAATAAAACAGTCTTAAGGAAAAATACCTTGTTTATTTCCAGTCGGAGAAAGTGATAGTCAAAGTCGGGTGGGAAATTGTCTACGCGTCTTCTTTTTCTCCGTGTGATATCTGTTGCTTTTAGTGGTACTGTTTTGAAAAATTGACTTCTTTTACGTATTCAATTTTTATTGTAACGTTGGATAAATAAGAGACTGCCGTAGATTGTAGAAAATGTACTTGAAAGAAATTGCGAACGAAGCAAAAACAAACAAAAGTCGAGAAGACCGTTGTTTTGATCGCCTGATAGAAATGAATCTCCAGTAAAAATGTGTTTTATTAATGTTTTATTCGTAGTTGCGAACTTTTTTAATGACTTTATTCACAGTCCAAGTCGGGATGGGAAATTGTCTATGCACCTTCTTTCTTTTTCTCAGTGTGATATCCGTTGTAATCGATTTTTTCCTCATTTCCTGATGTGTTTTGAAATTTTCTACATTTGTGTACTCTCGATAAGAACACACTATTTTGATATTTTCAGAATCTGATTGTCAACTAATCGATTAATTTAAGTAAATTTTGATGTGATACGAGTGGCGCCACCTTTTGGTGAATTCAAGATTCAATAATATTTTATAATGATAACTTTTGAATTAAAGTACGAAACGTTCAAATAATTAAAACATAAAAATTCTATTCTTTAGCGCATGAGTGAAAGTGAGTTAAAAAGGATTTCATTAACCCTTAGCACTCCGTTGACTCCGCTAAGAGGCTATTGATTTATGTGCATACTTTATCCTCAACACGCATATGAAATCTTTATGAATAACTTTTTATTCAAACAATTCAAACGAGATTGTTCTGGGAATCGTTACTGCTTATTTTGGTCTCTAAATCGGAGTAATTGTTCAGTCTTTTAAGGAATTTAATCTGCGACATGCAAATACGATACGCATCTAATTAGTTTTTGGAGGGCAAAGGGTTAAATTTGTTTTCCTAAACACGCTTTGTCATCGGACAGAAACTTTTATTTCCATTCAAATGCGTTGAAATGAAAATTCTTTCCGGTCGAAGCAGGAACGGCCCATTGCGCATGCTCCGTGGGCCACTCATTTCCGCTTTTCGCGCGGGCCGATATTTCAGGCGGAGGAGGCCAATCCCCCCCCCTCTCCAATAGTTTGAAAAAGTCTTCAATCAAGCTAAAACATTTCTCCGTCTAAAGAAAAGTTTGCCATCTCTTTCCGCGGCATTAGTCACAGCAGATCAAAAATAAATTACTACTTCTCTGGCCCGGGAACCCGTTTTCTCCCACTACTTTTATTATTATTCTATTACTATTATCCTCATTTTTTTTCTCCCTTCTTGCTCTCCTATATAAAAGATTTTGTGCGGCGGTGGCAGCGAGGGGGTGGGCCATTTTCTTATCTCGGTCCGTGCAGGGGCCATGCTCCGTGGGTGAAGTGAATGGGGTGTATCTCTCCTTACTTTTTCTTCCCCTCCTAACATCATCCTCATAAGAGTGCTATTATGTTAAAAGAAACGAGGCTCGGGCGAGTGTAAAACTTTTTCTTGCCATCGACGTTTAATTTTTATTTTGGCTCTGCTTCTTCTCCAAAGTCGTTGATACATCGCTTCTTAACAACATTTTTGTGATGGACAGCCGAGTGAAGCACAGATTTTTCCTCTTTATTCACTTTTTTAAGGGTTTTTCTCCGACCCACCCTTTTATGCGATCTTTTCCCAAACTCTGTCCTTTTTTTCTGTGCCCGTGTACTTAGTACCGTCGAGGGAGTTGTTTTTTTAAGTAGCCGTAATCGTTTGGTGCAGGTATAGAAATAACCATTTTGTTAGAAAAAGGGAGGGCTGAAAAGTTCTTCGGAGAACTCTTCATTCAGGGAGTGAATAGGCGTGATAGTTTGTGAAGAAGATGAAGCGTTACTTACAGTTTGTTGCCTTAAGGATGAAGGCAATTTCATTTTTGTCAAAGCTTTCTGACGGGCTTAGCGAGACCTGAAGCTCCGAATCATTAGCTTTCAGGTTTTATTTTGATGATTTAATGTTACTATAGCATTCTGCGACCGACTGACTTTTACACCACTCTTTTCACCAATAGATAGGGTCGAAGTCGATATTGTAATATCTTAGAAATAAAAACTGTGCTTTTAACAATTCTCAAGACATTTATTTACAGACACAAGACATAAACATTAGCATTTAACATAAAAACAAATTTAGATGAATAAAATATTTCATGGGTTATAAAAACTAAATTAACCCCAAAATCAAAGTCAATATCATTCGAAATCAGCATTGTTACATATAATTAGCATCTTGCTGACATCCTAAAATTGAATTTACAGCATTCTAGCCGAACTTTCGCAAATCACCACCATTTTCACCGCTCCGGTCGAGACACCACATAACAACATTCTCCCCAAAAACAAAACCCCAAGTCCCTTCACTTCGCTTCCTTTAGGGAAGCACATTAGTCCCAGCGAAACAGCTCAGAACCATGTCTCGGCTCCAGTGGGACGGCCAGCCCGGAACATAGCGGCCAGGACGGTACAATATAAAAGTTTTGCCTTAGCTTCCGAACCTTACCTAAAATGAAATAATACAGAGATTTCGTATGTCCTTTAGATTATGATACATCATGAGTGAAAGTTTCTTTTCACGGAGCTTATTCCTTACCTTTACGCATTACCTTCAACCATCTTATAATTTTTTTTTGAATTATCTGCTTTTCTTCTGTTGCATTCGAAAAGTAATGCCTGTTGGGTCAGAAAAAAAACTATTCAATTCAAATACAAGCAAAATTCTATTAAATTAAAACACGATCGTGCTTTCATTTTTCCGCAGAAGGTCCTTATGTTTTGTAAGCCAAGTTATTGTACGCTTTTCAAATATTTCTGTCCACCAATTTCTCGATAAGCTCCATTGCCGTCCACTGGTTAATGGCGCCTCTTGAGCTCTGCAGTGGAACGAAGAAAGCCAAGAGCGCATTTCAGACGCCTTTCTTTCGACCAACAGGGTTCGAAATTCGACGCAGGTCTGCAATTATGATGTATAAACTGCATACGGAATTGAAATTATCTCATTTCTTACCTTAATTATCGTGTCCACATGCGCGCGAATAGGCGCACCGATTTGGTCCAAATTCTGACACACATCTACAATTCTGATAAAAACCCATCTACTAAGTTTCATCAGTCTCTAGTTCTTGGGGGGAGGGTTGAATTATTGTATTCACCTGCTCATGGACGGGAAAAGAGACTTCCCATGAACGTATTTCGTCCCAAAGTTGACAGATGTCTATAATCTGGGTGTAAAGATCACGTACCGAATTTCATCCGTCTAGCTTGCTCCATTTTTTGAATTATCTTGCC
>BGPR01004730.1:49426-61075 GCA_013235015.1 Araneus ventricosus
ACTTCCCCTTCAATCTCCAGGCGATGCCGATATCTGTTACTTCCCCTTCAATCTCCAGGCGATGCCGATATCTGTTACTTCCCCCATGATCATTGGTGCCTTAACCACCGCGGCACCGATCCATTCGTGAAGGATCGAACTTAGAGAATCGTCGGGGAATCTCTTTTACCCTAAATCAGTTTAAGCATCCCCGGGAGTGATGTGAGGCGCCCCGCAATGATGGCAAATCACTGCGCCCCACGAAGGAGAGGGGCGATTTCCAAGACCTCCATTCCAGAAGACGAACAACCCACTCTGCAGGTGGCTGCTCCCTCTGACGTTTCTTGCCACTGAGAACAACGAGGATTTCGCTGAAACCCGTGAAACTTCATAGTGTTTCAATGTCCATCGAATTCACAGCAATGTAGTTTAGTTATATTAACGTCTCGTTTAGAAGCAACATGAGGGCTATTTTGGGACGCACTTCTTTATTTTGAACACAATCAGATGACGAGGACGACATCTAAGCTGGCACCCTCCTCTCCAAACTTCTTCGACACTCCAGCGAGAAGACCTTTAAACATCGACAAATTTAAATTGTATCCGGGTACACAGCGGATCTTTAAGTCGTTCTATTTTTAACTCATACATTTAGGCAGATCATTTACGACTGCTCCACATCACGCAAATTCATTCACTACCAGGAACTCCGCCCCCCGACTAATCCAGGAGTGGGAGGACCATACCAGCGGAAGGACATCAGATTCAATTTGCGCCAGGTCCACAAAAACGGCGGATCTTCAGTGAAATCGGGTTTCGAACCTGGAGCCCTTCAGTTGCGAAGCCTAGACTTTACAACTAGGTCTCGGCGGCCCCGCAGCAATGCGGAATGAGCACCTAAACAGCCCTTGATCTCAAGATGTCATAAAACTGATAGTTTCTTGAATGATGACATTTATATCCAAAACCCAGTTGAAGCAAAATATTTCCATACAATTCTTCTCTGAATAGTTCGTTGTGACTTCGGTAGCTAGAGGACGGTGACATCGAAAATGGCGTTAACTGACACTCCCCCCCTCTCCCGCTCTCCAGCAGAAAAGCTCGTTCGTGATAGAACTCGCCAAAACAATCCATGTTGCAGCGTGAATTTAAGTTGAAGGTTCGTGTTGATCCATCTAAACACAAATCCATTTTGAAGTGGCAAATGACATTTGCTGAGGCAGAGTGCGTTCGTGGTCGAGGAAAAAGCCATTCTGGCAGACAGAACCTTGACTGCTCGTTACTTTTTCCTTTGAGGATTCGTGAAGGGCCAGGTCTATGTTCGTACAATGCTCCGATGGTCTACCTCCAAGGTCTATGTTGCTATAATGCTTCTATGGTCTACATCCAAGATCTATGTTCCTACACTGCTCCGATGGTCTACATCCAAGGTCTATGTTCCTACTGTTCATGATCTTCAGGAACGCATCTCTGCAACTGGCAATTCCATCCCAGTGGATAAACTTCACAAGATGTGTCCGGAGCTAGAACTGTCTGGATGCTTCCCGCTTAACAGTTGGCTCGCACATCGAGCATTTGTAATTCGTTGCTTAACAAGCAACACCACCAATCTCAATTTTTTTATATATTTTTTTTGAAATTTCAAAGAGGAAGAAAAAAACAAATTTTTCCCAACCAATAAACGGATATATCTTAATTTTTTCACATCTGGTAGGAATATATGGTCACGTGTTCATACCAGATGTTAAAAAATTCAGAAATAATCGTTATTCGTTGCGAAAAAATCATTTTTTTTTTCTTCTTTGAAATTTCAGAAAAATTCAGATAGGTGGTGCTTCTTGTTAAGCGACGAATTCTAATCATCCCCGCCGTACTTTTGGTATTTAAGTGAAACCCTTGCTTCAAGTGGCGCCTGTTGAGAAAGCCTTAAGCTTAAGTGTTCGAGAAAGTTACGTTTAGAGTGTAGAACTAGATCAGAATGTTACCAAAAAATGTATTTATAAGCACTTTTAGCCATATTTTTGCTGAATCATAATTGTATGTTATCATTTCTGAAAGAATTGATATTCGAAAGAAGTAATCTATCATGTTGATTTACTGAAAAGAATATGTATTTTACAGAAAAGAAACATGCAAAATTTTGGGAAAGGATACATCCATAGCTTCCTAACCAAATGTTGAAAACATAATAGTTTTTCATTCAACATTTTTAAGCCTGACTACGTAGCCTTTCTAGATGCAAAGACCAAATAGATTGTATATTAAAATCTCTTCGTTTTTAACGTGGAAAAAACTTGAATTCCATATAGTTCCCAAGTAATTAGTGTGGCATTATCTGACAACTCTCCAAAAACACACACACTTCGAAATAAAATTCGCAGTGCATCTATTGCATTTATTTTGGGCTGGTGGAGCAAAGAACAAACATATGAGGTAATCTTTTGAGGTAGAAAACGAGTATGGCATGAAAAACGATGAGAAAACATTGTCTCAGACTGCACGAAATAAATGAGAAGGGAAAGAAACAACAAATGGCTGTTTGCGGGAAAACACTTTTAATTTTTTTTTAAAACCATCCGCTTTTATATCGTTTACAAATCTGGTTTTCTCACTTTTATATCGCCAGGAGCAGCAGCAACCAGGAGCGAAAAAATGTCAAGAGTCGCCTTTACAAATTCCTGGGAAACGTCATTTTTCGCAGACCGCTCTTCCATACGTTTTAATATACTCGAAAAAGTCCGCTGCATAACCATATTTTACGCTATGTTTTGCCATAAGGGGAACGGAAAACAGATAACTTACTTAAAAAAATATTCTTGGAAGTATATTTTTTTCGAGCAAAACGCCACTTGGAGTCTCCTTGATAAATAACAGATGAGGTGGATATATGTGTGTGCTTTCCCACACACTATTTCTCTTCATTATTTTCGTTTTGCAGAAAGAGTGCCAGAAACGCGTTTCTTTCCCTTATTTTTGACACGAAGACTGAACAATGCGTCTACGCAAGCTTAGAACAGAAGTTGGAAATAATATTTTTGTGGGCTGATGCTCTTCTCTTGCCAGCCCTGTAGTTTCCTTTCAATAAATTGAATCGGCGAAGATGCTAATGCTAAAGCTCCAACATTGTGAAGGTCGATCAAAGAGTGATGAACAGTCCATAGAGTTGCCATGCGTCCCGTATATACGGGGTTGTCGCCTTATTTCGCTGCTCATTTTACTGTCTGTCCCGTTTCCTTCCTAAACTCTGCGTCATTTTTTATTTTTAAATGACTTGCGCCCAGTTTTATAATTATGTGAAAGATGAAATGATATGCAATTGACAAAGTAAAGTCAACTTTAAAATATAAAAGGATTAGCCTAGCATCATTTTATTATTCTACGCTTTCATTTTATTAGATTGCTTGAACTTTATTGATTTTTTTTATCCCGTATTTTAGTAAAGTTACTAGATTATTAGAAAAATAAATCATTGCCTACCCACTTCTTCACGTTTTATTTATTTTGCACTTAAACGTCCCGTATCAAGGCAACCGTAACAATCCACAGTTATTGGGGAAATGAAATCTTGTGGATAGAAGAGTTGGTCCTTTGCCACCTTACCTGTACCAGATTGTGATGCCTGTTCTTGCCTGTAAGCCGCCATCGGTGGTCAGTGCGAACAGCCTGCTACGCCTACGTTCAGTGATCGAACTCTTCCAGGCAGATCCTGCGTGGGGACAGTCAAGATCTCCGAATTGAAAGAAGCAACGATTTGCCAGATTGCGCAACAAATTTTAGCTACATTCTTTTGGGATTACAGGGAGATGATCTCACAAATGCCGCCGTGAAACTCCATGTCTTTCCACTTCTTAGCCCATCCATGTAGGCAGGTCATTCACGACCGCAAATTCATCCGCTGCCAGTCACTCTGGTCCAGCCTTCTCTGATTTCCTCGGTGGACCCAGCACCCCAAGTCTCCCTCCCCCACACGTACCCACTGCCTCTGCATTGATGGCCCGGCAGCCCAAGTGGAGTGATGGGAACCTTGGCGCTGCACATAGCGCCAAATCTGATCCGTTTCTCGCATTGGCGATCGATTTAGCGTGGAGTAGGCGCGAACGACCAGCCTTAAGCTCCAGTCGCTTTGCAAAATACGATTCCAATTTTCATTTCATCCATTTAGATGAGTCATTCACGAAGGCTCCGAAACGCTCTACCGATCGCTGCGACCCCCCTTCAAAACAAAACCCCCGCTCCCTTCCCACATGTGTGTTTCCGCGTTTGTGACAGAGACTCGCTCCCCTCCCACATGGGTGTTTTCGCTTTTGTGACAGAGGCTCGCTCCTCTTGTCGAGGATCGTATTTCAGTTTTATGACCCAACACTCCAAATGGACAACGAAGGAAGTTGAAAATCCAAACTCTTCGTCCACAATATTCGCATTAACGGCGATTTTTGGTTCGAGGCACTCCAAATGGATAGGAACGATGTCCTCGTGAATGTCCCGCTGTCACCAAAGAATAATATTGTTCCTTCTTGGACAAGCTGCAGCTTTTCTTGGGAACAAAGAGTGCAGAGTAACTCGCAACACATATCAAGCTGCTCAGCTTGGCATGTATGCGACTTGATGGCAACATGTTTAACCCTCTCGCTATGACTGTTCGCTCTACTGTAGCGCCGCCACTGAACCGGACCCCGCGTCAAAAGTGTGCACATTGCTCGTGGACAGTCTTCGGCGTTTAGGTTTACGCCCTGCGCCTGAACAACGCCACCTTCACATGCTCTGGAAGAAAGGGTCTTTTCTTAAAAATAATATACAGTAGAGTCTCTCTACAACGAAGTCTCCCTACAGCGAATTTCTCCCTATAACGAAATTTTTAATCGGAATAACATTCAAAATATTCTCCATATAACGAAGTGGTTGTCTCCCTATAACGAATTTTTTGAGACCTTTCTCTTTTCGATTTTTGTCATTTTTGAAGAAAGTTGCTAATTTCTGTGCAAACAAATCGCTCACACGTGCCTCTTTCTGGAACCACTCGCATTGTTCATTCCAGCGATAACACATAACAATAGAATGCTATGTGAAGGGTAATGCAGTTGTGGGGACCTGGGTTTCTACAGAGGAGGAACATTTCTACGGGTCAAGATTCCAAGAATCGGGGTGGAAACGGCAAATGGATGTGACAATACGCATTTTATGTTTATCCGTACTAGTACATATTTTTCTCTAAATTGGTGAATTGTCTTCACTTTCGAGCATTTTATTTATACAATAAAAATTAGTATAATTTAAACAAATTTATAATAAATATTGCTTCATTTTTAATTGAAAGTCATAATTAAATATTTTTGAACTTATCGCACATACTAAAAGGTTTATAACATTTACTTAAATAACTGCAAAAATCTCTAATCTCCGTATAACGAAATTTTTTCTCTTTAGCGAATTTTTCAACTGGAACCAAGCGATTTCGTTATAGGGAGATTCCACTGTATTCATGATTTCTTTCTACATAAATAATGATTATTATGATTAAAACATAATATATATTATATAAAATAAGGATTAATTGATGTTCGATTGAAGGCCGTCAGCTATAGCCGACGCTCGTCTCTGCGAGTCACATGGTGCATGTCGGCTATATCCGGCGTTAGGAGCGAAAAGGTTGAAGTTTGCCAATTACAATGGAATTTTTAAATTAATTTCATTACGTGAATCATAAATAAGGAATGTTTGGCGCAGTATGGCCAAGTCTTACCTTTTGTGCCATAAAACCAAACGCAGCAAGCCTTATTTGGAGATTCAGCTTGCACTTCTTTTGTATAACTTCATTTTTGTTTTGGGTCGAGAAAGAACGATATTGTTTGTGTTGCCAATTAAGAGTGATTGTATGATCCGGCTCAAAATCGTTTGGAATCAAACTGAGGTTAGAAAAAGATTTCTCGTCCTTTCCGCTTCCCTCGTTTTGAAAACTGTTCATTCTGACACTATTGGCGGGGGAGGAGGGAGGGATGTTCTTGTTTCGGCGGGGTTTATTAGATTCCGTCTTTAATTAAGTGAGAAGGGCGCCCACTTAGCTTTTAATTAATCTAATTTGCCGAGAGGAACTCTGAATTCGATTTATTAAAAAAACATTATTTTTCCCGAAAGAAAGCCGGAGAGTTGGATTATAATTACAAGAAATACAAAACTGGAAGGCGTTTCTTTCCGACAAGCGTCGGTGCAAAGATTTCGACCCCCTTCGTAGTTCTATTCATAGGCTGCTGAGGTGAAATCGGAAGTGTCATTTCTGCAAAGAGATTTCGAACAAAGAGTTCAGTGGTTTATCTGTGAGATGTATATCATAGTGTTGCGCAGTTTAACATGTTTATAGTGTTACAAACATGGAAAGTCGTTTCCCAGCAATGCAAGTCTTATGGTTGGGAAGATAGTTTTACGAGGTTAAGCATAGAGTGACCTCAGCTACTGCTATGGCACCCCTGACCTTGGCGACAAATAGATGATTCCCGAAAATGCAACCCTTTTCTCGATATTTCTACTAGGAAAGGGAATACACGAGAAAACTCCATGTGACGTCACGGCCTGTCGGAGAGAATATTTAAGGACGGCGCCTGGATCAGAGGTTGTTGTTGATCGCCTTGGAGCGCGAACGTCTTCGGAGTTCTATCCGCTGTGCGAGCTGAGCTGTTATTGTCGTTACTAGTTATTTGCTCACTGTTTGTGCTGTTAAATATCAAAGTGCTGAACTGTCATTACCTGTGAATTGTTGTCTATTCACATTGGTAATCTGTGCAAGGACTATTGTTTCCTGTGCTACGTGTTTTCCTGCATATTTGTAAATAAACCTTCATTCTCCATTATCCTGCGTGTTGGACTGTTTACACCACACACCCACAGGAAGACCTTTTGCAACAATAGTTTGGCGTTCTGTCTGTAAATTCCGTCGTGAGACGTACGTGGTTCAAAATGCTCAACAGGGCAACTCAACTCTGCCAGAGCTATCACACTTGACACGTGGTTACTTCTTGGGTAGTAGGTGCTCGCTAAGCAAGGGTTTTTCGAATTTTTAATTATATTTCTGAGTAAAAATTAATCAAAATTTTAAACCTCTCACACCGAGCGAGGCGGTCTAAAAATTTCCCCCTAAGAACGACGAGGCGGTTGGCTTCTTTTGAGGGGAGGTGAGGTTCTGAGATCGCTTAGGAGATAAGCGAGTTTGGGGGTCCAATTATCCTCTCCAACCACAGCTTATTTACCTGCGCCTTAAGGGAAGGTTATAGCAGGGGGTGGGGTGGTGAATGACCACCCAAGTTGGGAGAGTCCAATTCATGTCGCTTTCTCTCCAAATTTCCCGGTTTCAAAGAAGCTAGAAGGAAAACGTCGCCTCGGGATTTAAAGAGTTAAAGTTTACATGAGTAACTTCGGAGTATATTATCGCACAAAAGCCATTTTTATACCACTTTTAAAATACAAAGAAAAAAAATAGTTCAAAGAAAAATATTTGATCAAAATTTTATCTCCGTACAGTTTTCTTTTTTTGTCTAATTCTAATAAATTTTAAAAAATATTTTTTGCCTATTTTTACAAAAATACTTTTCATTGTTTACTTACTATATTTGAAAACACTCGCATTGCAACAGTATTAAATACATTTTATGTCCTATAGCAAATTTTTAAAAATAACATAAAGACAGATGAACCAATCCTCAAACATTGTCATGTTTCGTACTAGAGGTCTGAATCTCCTTTTAATCTTTTATAGATGTTTTTACCCTCTTTTATTTAATTTGACTTGTTTCATGTTTGTGAAGAAGGAACTTTGGAATCAATTTTTCATTCTCTGATTTATTCTAGAGTTTCGAAACTCTGTGCTGTTGTCTGTTTTTGATGAAATTTCTCTATTTTCATATTTTTGCAACTTAATTGTTAGCTAATCGATTATTTCGGTTAAGTTTTGATTTCACACCACCTCGTAGTGAATTTGATCGATTTTCGTAATTGATTGTTCGCTCACTTCCTGATGTGCTGGAGTTTTCTAATTTTATTCGCATCTGTGTATTTGATGACAACGCACTATTTTGATATTTTCCAGAAGTTTTTTATCAGCTAATCAATGCATTTAATTAAATTTTGATTCCGTACCAATGGCGCCATCTGGTGGTGAATTTTGGAAAAAAAATCCAAGATTCATTTCAAAGATTTCAAGATTCTAAATGAAAGATTCAAAAATAATAATAATAATAATTAAAATGAAAAATTCTGCTTTTTAGTACACTGATAAAGAATATGTTTTTATTCAAAATGAATAACAAAATCTGTTTACTGTTTTCCAGCACTACGACTGTCGCAACCACATCCGAGTGATTCAGCCAATCGGCGATGGGAACCGGCTCTACGTCTGCGGAACGAACGCCCACAACCCCATGGATTACGTCATCCACGTGAGTATATCACAACAAGTCTGTTTCATTACGATGGGAAATGAATATTTAAAATTATGATCTTCAGAGAATAATTCATTTGTAGAATTTCACTATGTGAAACATCTTTCATTTTATCTCGCTTGAAAACCTTAAATTTGTTTGAAAACTGTTCAGTCACAGCGTAATTAAGCATTTTCTCTAACGTTAATTTTCGTTTTTAAAAACAACTCGTTAAATTAGCGTTGATTACGTAAAAAAATGACATAATCTTCTTTTATTCTGAATATAATGTTTTAAAATTTCCCCAAAATAAATTCAGGCTATTTCCTTCCATTTTAAAGCGTTCTAACTAGTAGTTCTGCGAACAGTAGACCTCGTCCCCCCAAATAAAAAATATCTAAGATTTTCTCTTCATCGCATTTTTTAAAAGCTTAGCGAATGTTATTCATTGTGAATACAGTATTGTTTGTAGGGACATCATAATTTGACTCTCGAGGAGATACACGAAAGTTTAGCACAATTCTTAAGGTGCGACAAATTTGGAGTTTATATGGATGCGATGGTTCACAATCTGCTGAATTAGCGAAACATCTCGAGCTCTTTTACTTCGCTTGTCTTTAGGCGGCATATAGAAACATTTTGAAAAAAGATGTCACCAAAAAATCGCAGAGAAAAAATTAAATCCTTAAATTAGTTAGTTAAAAAAAATCATCGAAGAAATTTCACTATTAAATAGGCATTTTAAATTTTCATTAAACATTTCCAACCCACTTCTTTAGAACTAAGATGATGAAACTCAAAATAACTTGGCGATAAATAATGCAATTTGGCAACAAATATATTTATAAGCGAAAAGCTGTCGTTGCTATGGATATCAGACGATTTAATAAGGGAGGCGAAATTATACCGTGTTTGGTGATTCCATTTAGGCTTAACAATTGCAAGCGAATTTTTAAAGTTCTTTAAATTGGCTACTGCGCCATATAAGGTATAAAAGAAATGATTTAGTTGGTGAATGAGTTTAAATATAAATTCGGAACTGAAAAAGATAGCCAAAGATTATAAAAATAGATAACATTTATTTAGCATACATACCGATACATAGAGATAAGCGAACTGTGTTTATTTACAACTCTGATGGTCATAATTTTAATGTTCGGTTGCCACTCACTCTTTTATTACCAATTAATATAATAATAATATATAATTAAGATAATTATTTTATTACCGAATTAAAATAAGAGAAATAAAGCATTTACATCGTTTTCTATTGCTTCAAGAAATATTTCTGCCAAATTTGAAGGAAACCGAACAACGCATTTGGTTGTAATCGCGTAACAAGCAAATTTACTGCCAGACAAAGTGTCAAATGCTGGAGTTAAAACGTAGACCTCGCTTCGCTTGGTCAATTAGTTTATAGGCTGATATTGGAAAAAAAATACTTTTTGAATCTTCAGTTTCTCTCTCTCTCTCTTTTCTTGCATATATTTTGGCATTAATTCCTTTGATAATTGAAAAATTTTTGATTATACTTATCGGTAAACTTTCTTTTTGATCACGATTTATAAAAGTTACAACTCTATTTTTATAGCACAAAACCGTTTACCCTTCTAAGCGGCCCAGCAAACGTTTCCCATATTCAGTTCAAAAAAGTTCGGTTTGTTCACTTTAAATCTAATTTTTCAGTCTTAAAACTATTAGATTAAATCAATTGGACGCTTAGAGGGTTAATACTGAATTTTAAAAAATGCCTGGAAAATGGCTTTTATAGCATGGTATTTATTTCTTTTTAAGAAAAAATAAACTTCTAGCAAATCATAATGGTCCTGCGGGTTTTTTTTTAAAGAGGAATAATAATATGAATTACAAAACGAAACATAATTTATTTTAACGAAGAAACAGTTTTCTTTGCAGATCGACAGGACTTGCAATTTACATTGTTAATTTCCAGTGGAATGTTCTCTCAAATTCACCTAATCGAAAAATTTAATTTACTCAACGCATAATTAAAGTTTGTAAAAACGACACAGTTGAAACAGAATTAAAAAATAAAAGTGAAGTTCCGCGTCAAGAAATGACAACGCCATGAAAAAAAATCTTTTCCTTTTTTCCACCATTTTGTGAAAGTTAATAAACGCTTGTCAGTTACTAACAAAATCCAAAACAATCTGTAGCTACTCATTAGCAAAAGTAATGATTATGATCAGTAACATCATCTCGAAAAAGAAGACAAAACAGTAACACAAAAAAGCGGGCGAATCGCGACGTCGTTAAAAACTAATCAGGAGCATTCACCAGTCTGTGTAAATGACGCAGCGGTTGAGGTTGAAGCCCCTTTTTTTTAATAGTGTAAAAATCCAGCGTGCGGCACAAAAATTAAATTAAGGGCAGAATTTATGACGTTTTGATGCTTTGGCTGTTTAAATTGGACGCCCGCTTTTGTTTATTTTTTGTCCAAATGCTTATTTTCTTTTCGAGTAATGAGATGGAATATTAATTTTGCATTAAATGCAGGCAGAACTCGTGAAATGATAAACAAGTCTGTTCATTTCTCGTTATCTTATTCCCTCTGAAATTTCCCCAAATTCATAAAATCCCCGATTTTTCCCCCTCCTTCTGAAGTGAGTTGTGTCTCTCATTAGCTGTTTGTTACTTTGTTTCTAGTATTTCTAGAATATTCTCAATCACTAATTGCACGACTAATTCTGTAAATATGAATAAGGCATTTTTCCGTCTTAAATTGGATATGAAATTTAGAATTCGGGAATCTTTAGATTCAGAAAGAGTTACTACTTTTATTGAATTCCTTTCTATACGACTTTATTTAATTTGATTTGTTTCTTGTTTCTAAAGATGAAATTTTGAAATCGATTTTTCCGTCACTTCCCGCTGTGCTATTTTGAAACTTTCTACAATTATGTGTTCTTGATGAATTTCTGTGTTTAATATTTTCAGAAGCTAATCGATTAATTTAATTTTGATTCCGTATCTGTGGGTGTCCTCTGGTAGTGCATTTAAGAACCAGCGGGAGTGGCCTCCCCTAAACTTTCTCGTATACTTTTCAAACATTTGTCATTTCCTTTCCCCCTGCGTTGATAAAAAGTTCGAACCAACTGTAACCCAGACTGCAAAGACTATCAGAAGGTTTTTCATTGTAGATTATAGTGATAGTAAAATATTGAGGTGAATAATCATATTCAAAAAGATGCGTATGTATTTGTGGCGGCATCTGGCAACATCCTGAATTGCGTTTTTATGCAGATCG
>BGPR01004730.1:61085-80811 GCA_013235015.1 Araneus ventricosus
CCTGGAGAAGTTAACTTCACCTAGGCATAGGTCCTCTAGAAGTTACATATTAAAACTTCGCAATATTTTTTTTTATCAAACTAGCAATGCAAGTTCCGCGTGCGGAGAAGAAAACAGGAGAATAGCTTGCTCGTTGAACAGCTTGCGCATGTGCAGAGATTGCTTCTAGTACGCAACTAAAACGAGAGGCCCTAAATGTTTGCTTCCTTACAAAATCTCGCCGCCAGAATTGGTTTTCGGAGCATCCCTTCTTTGCACAGGCATTTCTACCACTCCGCATGTGCATGGAGTTAGTATGCGATTATACAGACCGACAGACAGTCAGCCCGTTGACAGATTTAGCCCAAAATTTTATACGGACCTACATTCATGACGATAAAACTGTGTACCAAATTTTATCCATCTAGCCATTCAAGTTTTTGAGTTATAGTGTTCACATGACTTCGGACATGCAGACAGACAGACAGACTTCCCGTCGACGGATTTTGTCCAGAATTTGATAGAAACCTACAAATTATGTTTAAAGACCACATACCAAATTTCATCCCCGTAGCTCTAATAGTTTTCGAGTTATCGTGTTCACAGACACACAGAGAGACATAATTCCAAAATTGTGTTTTTCGGAATCAGTGAGGTGTAAAACGTTTAGATTCGTCAAAATCTCGAGTTCGAATTTTTTTTGACGATTACAATACTTTCTCTTTGTATACTTCGTATATGAGAAAGTAAAAAAATTGGTTTTAAGATTCCAGAATATATATGAAAATGAGTTATTAATTAAAGACTAAAATCAAAAAATAATTAAAATAGAAATTTTTACTCTTTAGAAACTAAGAAACGTGTGTTTTTAAAACTGTTTTTATTTTTGTTATATGAGTTGCATATATGTCCCACTTGTCATGTTTATTTTAGTTAATCACTTATCAATCGAATTCCCTTCTGTTAATTCTCACCGTGTTTACTTTTTTCATTCATCGCCTTTGACTTTACGAGGCTTGTTGGGTGAGAAATATCGCCCACACATTTTCAAATTTTTAATTTTTTTTATGAAATTCTATGTATTTGGTGTATTGGCCGTGTTTCTTTTAATATCTATGTAATTGATTTTAACTACAGGTTTGGCACAGTTTAGCCAGAATCTGCTCTTTTGACAAAAACCCAAACCAACCAACTACCCTAATTTCCATATGTGAAATATGTTAGCAATATTCATAACATTTCATATTCAAACAAGTTATCATAATTTTTTTTCTATATAGTTAAGCAATTAAGTCGCGCTGGAATCTGGAGTTGAATTTTTACATAGTATTGTGAATCAATGAATTTACGCCGGAAATTCTCTAATGTCATGTACCCTCCAATGACCTTACCAAAAGAGTTTTATTTCAGGAAGAAAAGTTGCGTTTTATCCCAAGAAACTCTTCATGCAAGCGCTGAAATTTGCTGAATGAATAGTTAGAAAATTCCGATCTAAAAGTTACAAAGTCCTGCGAACAAATTTAATCAGACGTTTTCTTCAAAGAATTGTTTGTCTGGCAGTTGCTCCGTTAAGACGTTTATTCGAAAAGAGAGCTCATCTTTGCGCAGGAACGGCGCTTTCCAATTCTCTTTGGGAATTTTCGCCTGTCCTTTTAACACTTTTCGCTCTCCCTATACAAGAATGAATGACCCGCTATTCAACGTTGCTGAAAGCTTCAATCTTCCCCGTAAGCGCCCGGAATAACGACAATAAATTGAAAATTCCTATCCGGGAAAATAGAAATCGGAGACTCGCATTTTGCGTTTCGGTTCTCGTCCGATCTGTACAACATGGAAACCCGTGATGGCGCTGCTATTAATTTATATAAAGGCTATAGGATAGGGGATAGTCCTCTGCCTTGGAGTCACTGACCATGCATGCATGTGTATGGGATAGGATGGACAGCACGGGGGAAGGGGGTTGCAAGGATTTCCAAAGAAACAAGGAACTTTTGGCGTCTCCCAACTATTAATATCAATCGAGATCTTTCGGTAACTGGGGAACCGGATGACAAACGGTTCCAGCGACGTCGTTCATCACCAGATTTTCGGTTCTAGGAGAAAGCGGGTGACAAATCGGAGGAAAAAAAGGGTCCCGCAACAAATATTTCATAAGGTGCCTCTCTTTATTTTCGATCCCGGGCCGAAGTTTTCTACCCTCATTTTGACCCGAGGCCGTTTAGGGCTTTCAGAAAGGCAGGTTTTAAAATAAATGACTGACCGACGTCGTAAATTCTGGGACATATTTTTTGCTCTTTTATCCCGGAAATGAACGGAAGGTGATTTTCAGAGGGATATTAATCGAAGGTATTTCCTTTACAGAGAAAGGTCACATTTTTGAGAAAGGCTGTGTTTTCTCCCAGGAACTGTTCAAGAGATGACATTTCTTTTTATCAATTTTCGTCGCAGAGACTTAGTATTAGATAATGTTCATCATAATATATCATAGACTCTAGTTTCAGATGGAACTCAAAACTTTCTTTAATTATTGTTATCAATCCCTTCCACCAACCTTCTTTTATTTATCCTAGGATAGCTTTAATTCCCAACATTCTTGTAAGTAAAGTCTTGGCGCCGTAAAGTGACCGGGCAATTGAAGCCTATTGGATCCGAGATATTTCTTGTAGTTGAAATTCGAATGAGACTTCAGTGCTTTTGGATAAACTGTTATACTTTTTTGTTTAATGCTTTAATTGTCGTACATAATGTTCCGAGTCAAAATTAGAGCTCATTTATAAAAATTATCCAGCATGTAGAAAATTAATATTTTCAAAATTTCATAACATCCAAAAGATGTGCAAATATTCTCAAATAAAAAACCTTTTCAATTGAAAAGAACGAAATATTGAAATGTATGTCTTGCTTATGAAATATTGATATATGTATATATTTTGCAAAGTTAGACTCTTTCATCCTATAAAACAAGACCTTGGAACCAAAATAAGGTTAAATAATGTTACTGAAACGGCACTTAAGTTATGTATTTGTTTAAAGCGAAAATAAAAAACGAAAAGATCTTACTTTTCCTAATTTAATATTCCTTTTAAGATTAAAAAAAACTATATTCTGAGAACAAATTTAATATAATTCAATATTTATTCTGCTAATGATTTTAATGGTTTTTTTTAATATTAGACATTAAAGTTTAATGTCTCGCTCCTAATTTCTTATTTATTGAAGCATTAAAACGCATTAAATTCATTTTACTTTTCTCGGAATCTGGAAAGATTTTTATCCCACTGACGTTGTGTTAAAAAGTGCTCTAAATGCATTTGATGCTCACTAAAGAATATTACTTTTTCGTCTCCTAAAGAGGTTTAACGCTGGCTCAGACATCCACCACCCCCCGACCATTTATCTCGAGGAAAATTATTTTTGTTCGAAATATGCTTGCAAAATAAAAATTTGCTCCCTCCTAAGTGCACTTGACTAATTCACCAGAGGATGAGACAAATCTCGCGCAATAAATAACGGACGGATTTTTAACTAAAAGTCTTGCCTGAAGTTGCGCATTTTGTGGCTCTGTCTGGTACGGCGAGCGCCATTAAGACCGCCGTCTAATGGACTCCGATGCTCTTCGGGGGATTTTGGCGTCTAATCCTGAAATGACTCCTGGAACCGAAGCCGGCGCTCCTGCCAGAGACGTTAATCCACGCAGGATTTGCACGTTCTGAGCTCCGGGCTTTTAAGTGCCCCACTCGAGTCTGGACCTGACAATTTAATCCCGGTGTTTTTCTAACTAAGATGGAGGGAATTATTGCGAAATACTTCGACGGAAAATTATATCCCAACAGCACTAATGCAACAAAAGGAACTTCAGCTAATTTAAAAGAGAGTCCGGCCTGGGGACTTCATTAAGGGCCACCCCAGGAAAAGATTCAAATTTGGGGGGGCCTGACGAATGTCCAAAATTTGACCCCTCGTGACCCGAAAACCCCACAATGAGAGAGTCGGAACATTTTCCAAAATACAGAAATTTGCCATAAACACAATACAACAATTTCATATTCCATACGAACATGAAGCACATTAACAAAACTGTATAGAATTCAATGGCAGGAGACATAAAAACTTACTCTGTCTCCGAATAACAGATGTTCCAAATCTCGAAAAACAGAACGACCGTGTTTCTACACTTCTTGAGTGAAAATGAAAGGTATCGTCGTCATGTTCACTGCAGGCGATTTGCATCCTCGGAAACGATAGCTGCAGTGAGTTTTAATTTATCTAAAATTTTGAACTGAAATAACTTCTCAGAGCCTCGCTAGATGTCGCTACGAATGCGTGGAATTACAGAGAGAGCATAAAAGGACATTGCTTAACGTCACTTCCACCCTTTTTACATTCTCAAAGAGAAAGTATTGTAATCGTCGAAATATTCGAACTCGAGATTTTGACGAATCTCCACGTTTTAGACCTACCCGAGTCCGAAAAACACAATTTGGGAATCATGTCTGTCTGTGAACACGATAACTCGAAAACTATTAGAGCGACGGGGATGAAATTTGGTATGTGGTCTTTAAACATAATTTGTAGGTTTCTATCAACTTTTGAACAAAATCCGTCGACGGGAAGTCTGTCTGTCTGTATGTTCGAGGTCATGCGAACGCTATAACTCAAAAACTTGAAAAGAAAGATGGATAAAATTTGGTACACAGTTTTATCGTCATAAATGTAGGTCCGTATAAAATTTTGGACCAAATCCGTCAACGGGCTGACTGTCTGTCGGTCTGTATAATAGCATACTTGTTCAACTCCATGCGCATGCGTAAATGCCTGTGCAAAGAAGGGAGACTCCGAAAACTTGGCAGTTTGCCAAAAACCAATTCTGGCGACGAGATTTTGTAAGGAAGCAAACATTTAGGGCGTCTCGTTTTACTTGCGTATTCGAAGCAATCTCTGCGCATGCGCAAGCTATTCTCCTGTTTTCTTCTCCGCACGCGGAACTTCCATTGCTCGAGTTTGATAAAAAAAAATAAATATTTCGAAGTTTTAATACATACGTATCTTTTTGAATATGATTCTACACCTCAATATTTTACTATCACTATAATCAACTTTGAAAAACCTTCTGATAGTCATTGCATTCTGGGTTACAGTTGGTTCGAACTTTTTATCAACGCAGGGGAAGGGGAATGACAAATGTTTGAAAAGTATACGAGAAAGTTTAGGGGGGGGCCACTCCCGCTGGTTACTTTATCGTATACGAAGTATACAAAGAGAAAGTGTTGTAATCGTCAAAAAATTCGAACTCGAGATTTTGACGAATCTCCACGTTTTAGACCTCCTTGAGTCCGAAAAGCACAATTTTGGAATTCTGTCTGTCTGTGAACACGATAACTCGAAAACTATTAGAGCGACGGGGATGAAATTTGGTATGTGGTCTTTAAACATAATTTATAGGTTTCTATCAAATTTTGGACAAAATCCGTCAACGGGAAGTCTATCTGTATGTCCGAAGTCATGCGAACACTATAACTCAAAAACTTGAATGGCTAGATGGATAAAATTTGGTACACAGTTTTATCGTCATGAATGTAGGTCCGTATAAAATGTTGGGCCAAATCCGTGGACGGGTTGACTGTCTGTCGATCTGTATAATCGTATACTTGTATCTCATAAGCCCTTTGGCTTAGATAAATAAAACTTGGTATCACGTATGCTAACATTAATTATAGATCTGTGCCCAAATTTCGTTGAAATCGTTTAAAAAACTGTGTATTGGCGAGCGTTTCGCTTATTTTACTAAAGTTAGTATGATTGGCGTTCGACCTTGGCAGTTTACGCAGGAAATTGTAGCGAGCCGCACTTCGGAAATTATGGCAACCCCTGAATTAAAGTTCGATCTGACATTCTCTAGATGGAAGGTATGGTGAATCTTGCGTGATATCAGCAGTAAGATTTCGTAGTCAAGAGCGTTAAATAAAGTTCTAGTTTCTCAGCGCGGGTAAAAATTGAGAACATACGCAATTCTTTTTTGCAAAATATTGAGTTTCAGGAATTCATGAATTTGATGCGTTTCATTGTAAATCACAATTCATAATTTCTTTCTCAAAATAACCAGGCCTCGGGTAAATACCCCAATAATATTTAAATACCCACTGGGTGTTTACCCACCCCACATTACTTTTAGTGTGCGAGAAAGTTTCGGGGAGGCCACTCCCGCTGGTTCAATTTGTCTTCCAAATCGCCATGTTTAACAGAAAATCGCATTTCATTGTCATAAATTTGTATTTCTGTGCTGGAAATGCGACACGCAACCAAATAATGACACGAAGTTGAATAGATAGAAAGACCAATAATTCCTTGGAATAATTTTTGTGTTCGTGCAATTTCATATTTAATGAAGAATTACAACGGAATAATTGCATCTCTTAACTCTCAGCGGCAAGGTGGTGAGTTGTTCCGTCCAGTGTTTCCCCGGTGGCCTGATGTTAAGGCCTCAGCTTCCGGACCGGAAGTTCGAAACCCGATTCCACCACGTATGTAGGCCCGGTGTGTGTTAAGTGCAGAAGCGATTTCTGTCGGACATTAGCGACACAAAACTGTACAAAAAGCGATTAGCGGCTTGAAGTACATTGATAGCAGTTGCGTAATTCCGCAGACATACATCCGATTTCCCTCCGACCTCTGGGGAAAATGCTGAGCAAAAGTGTCGCTAACGACTTGTCGGACACTTCAGTTAGGCAGGAGGTACATGTGCACTACCCTACTGCTTTCAATGTACTTAACGCCTCTAACCGCTTAACTTAACAGCCCGAGAATACTCGTGCATCGAATTATCGAAATTTTAGTCTTATAAACTAAAATTGAGTCATTAATTAGCTTTATAATTTGACACAAAAAATATGTAGGATCCATAAGCATCTTAAGTATCCTATGCCTTCTTAGATGAATGAAAACGACAGCCCCTTTCCAAAACAGGAGGGGTCATCTTATTAGATAGCTGTTCAGTTAAGTGGTTAATCGTTTCTCCGACATTTTGTCGCTAATGACTCGGCCGTCATAAGTCGGACGTGTGCGCCGGGCCTTAATTTGACGTCAAGGGTCAAATGTCCTCCCGCTGGTGTGGCACGAAAGCTTGAAGCGGGAGTGCCGGCTCGAGTGTTGTTCTTGTCATTTGACGACGGTTCAAAGTCATGAGGTTCACCCCTCCCCTAACATCCTTCCTGATGCTTTGAAACGGGAAAGTCCTGCCAGCAGGTGTCGTGATCATTCCTACTGTGCCAGATTGATGAGTGGGAGCATTAATTATTTATAGGACAGAAATAACGATGGAACTCGGTGGGGTGAAAATCTTTTATTAATATATTATAAAGGAGGAAACAAAGAAAGGGAAGGCGAAATGTTTTTCTTGCGAATAAAATAAATTTCGAAAAGTTCTTTGATAAAAGAACGGTCTTTTTTTTAAACTAAAGGGAGCGCGTGCTCCGTAATTGATTTAGACCAGTTTTCGCTCTCCGGTTTTATGTAGCCGCCTCCAGTTTCTTAACAAAAACATTTGAAATTCTTTGCAGCAGATAAAATTCGATACTCGTTCATTAATTTATCCTTAGTGTTTTTTCGTTGCCTTTTTATTCTTTTCCTGCACTAAAGGAACGGCCGTTCATTTATATCCGGCTATTGATCATTTATTATGGTCCAGCCACTTTTCTTTCTCCTCTCCTTGGAAGAGCCCCATCATGGTAAGTTGGAAGCAATTTCGATTATAACTCGAACACGGGCTCGAAAATTTCTCCAACAATATTAGAATTCGATGAACGATAAGTTTCCGTTAAAAGCCCTTTAGTCTTTATCTTCTCCGATGGAGGAAAAAAAACACAGTTTTTCTACTACGCACTTATCTGCATTTAGTTTTACTTAAGCAGTGACGCAGAAAACTATTATTATTCTTTAAGAATTATTTTTAAGGTATTTCCGATAGATAACGAGTATTTTTTAACCAGAAGAATTTTTTTCTCCTTCCTTTTAATATCTATACAAGATAGAGGAAAAAAGTGTAAGTTTTTTCTTCTTTTTTCTGTAGATTTCTTTACAGAGAATAGCCGTCTTTGTTTGATGAATGTTATTAAAAAAAACTTTAGACGAAGAATAAGTATAAAAGAAGTGTACTATTTCGAAACATTCCGAAACTTGATCGCGTAAAGATGGTGTTACTTTTCATTAATTTGCAGACGGAAAAAAAATCTTAAAATTTGCTGCAGAATCTTTCAGTTTTTTCGCAGAATTTTTCATTTTTATAATACAGTGGAATCTCCCTATAACGAAATCGCTTAGTTCCAGTTGAAAAATTCGTTATAGAGAAAATTTCGTTTTACGGAGATTAGAGATTTTTGCAGTTATTTAAGTAAATGTTATAAACCTTTTAGTATGTGCGATAAGTTCAAAAATATTTAATTATGACTTTCAATTAAAAATGAAGCAATATTTATTATAAATTTGTTAAAACTATACTAATTTTTATTGTATAAATAAAATGCTCAAAAGTGAAGACAATTCACCAATTTAGAGAATAATATGTACTAGTACGGATAAACGTAAAATGCGTATTGTCACATCCATTTGCTGTTTCCACCCCGATTCTTGGAATCTTGACCCGCAGAAATGTTCCTCCCAGGACCAGAGAAATACATGTATTTCTCTGGTCCTGTGTTCCTCCTCTGTAGAAACCCAGGTCCCCACAACTGCATTACCCTTCACATAGCGTTCTATTGTTATGTGTTATCGCTGGAATGAACAATGCGAGTGGTTCCAGAAGCAGGCACGTGTGAGCAATTTGTTTGCTCAGAAATTAGCAATTTTCTTCAAAAATGACAAAAATCGAAAAGATAAAGGTCTGGAAAAATTCGTTATAGGGAGACAACCACTTCGTTATATGGAGAATATTTTGAATGTTATTTAACATTCCGATGAAAAATTTCGTTATAGGGAGAAATTCGCTGTAGGGAGACTTCGTTGTAGGGAGACTCTACTGTATTTTCAATTAGAGTGACAAGACCGCATACCAAATTTCATTTATATATGAGGTGGCCATTTATTTTCCCCTCAAACCGGGACTTTTGAATTTTTATGTAATACTATGTGAATTCGAGAAAACACATATTTCTTCAGTTTTTTTATTTATTATTGAGAAGAACGGGAATAAACACGTGGAAATAAATAATTCATGTGATCTTGAACTTTGAATTTGAAACACATTTTTACTTCAGTATATTGGATGTTGATGTAAAAAAGGAATTAAATTCTTCTCGGGATTTCTTAAAATTTACTTCGGAAATTAACGTTGCTTTATAAACTTTTCTAGCTTATCCACAATTTATTCATAAGAAATAAAGATCCTTTCTACGGGTGCATTAGTGTCGGGCAGACATAGAGTATATTCAATAATTATACGAAAGTTCGCAGGATTTGAGTTATTGGAGTGAAAGTGTTTGAACAGTTCCGCCCAACGACTTTCGATTTAAATATTCCCAGTGTTTCATTCTGTCACTTCATGAGGTGTAATGAAGCGAGAACTAAGAGCGAGATGGGGGGCTTCTGACCAACTTGCATATGTGCGATACGTATAGCGCATGCTCCGTCATCACCGGGCAACTACACGTTACCGTCGGATTTCTTTTTATTTCTGGCAACTTCTTGTTTGAAGGAGTGCTTGCTGTCTTTCTGAAAACGGGACATTTGGGCGTCCCGAAGCTGTGCTTGGGAACAACGGGACAGACTACCAAAAAACGGGACGTATGGTCAGTCGCATTATTTATATAGGTCGCTTCGTTTTTTAAAGTTATCGTGTTTCACATGACCTCGAATAGACAGACAGATTTGGTCTGAAATTTGATACACATCTACAATTATGGTGATAAAACTGTTTGCCGAATTTTACCCATTTTGTTCATTGCGTTTTTGAGTTAACGTCTTCACATGCAAGCGAACGTGTAGACCGAGATTTCCATTTGCCGAATTTCTTCCGAAATTTAATAGAAATCTACGGTTGTAATTTAAAGTTGGACATTCACGATCATCGCACACCCCGGAATTCAGTCGCATCGCGCCAAAACTGGGCATTAGTGCGAAAAATCTAACTTCGCTTGAAATGCATTTGGACTGCCGGGTCCTAAAAGCTGAAATGCGACCGGTGTAGAACTGTGAGGGAGCGGGTAGGCTTTTTCGTTCTAGTGGAAATCCGAGGAGGCGGGGAGAGGAGTAGATGCATTTAAGGGGGTAGGGCACTGCGCATTTCGTCGACCTTTTTTTCTCGGACTATCAAAATCGATTTCGTCTTTCGGTCGATGAAACCGGTTTTTTCACCGCGGAAAGTGATGTTTTTCAGGTTATCGGGCTGAAGTGAGTGCTTTTCAGCACAAAAATCAAAATTCGACATCACTTTCTGAGGTGAAAAAAATGATTTCATCGACCGAAAGACGAAATCGATTTTGATAGTCCGAGAAAAAAAAGGTCGACGAAATACGTAGTTTGCTACTCCCTTTAGAGGATCTCAGTGACCCGTTTCGGACGGTTTTGTGGTTTGTGTGGATCAGTCTGTGAGTGAACTACCTAAATGGTTGGGCTGCAAAATGGATTGGCACTGGAGTGAAGCGATCGTGAATGGCAGGCTTAAGGACTACGACCAAATTTCATTCTTCTAGCTCTTTTCATTTTTGAGCTCTCCTGTTCAGTGACAGACAGAATTCCGAAAATGTTTTTGTAGCTCGGGAGTCTGAGAATGGAGATTCAAAAAAAATCTAGAGGCCGAATTTATTGATGGTTAAAATCTCTAATAATATGTGATGTCTCTTCTTCGTATACGAGACAGTAAAAAAAGACCCTTCTTTAATTCCGTAAGTGGTTTGCGTTCATCGAATTATCGCAATTTTAAACTTATAAACTAGAACAAAGTCATTCATAAGAGTTGTAATTCGATGCAAAAGTTGCGTGTGTGCTCATAAACATTTAAACTGTCCTTTAGGTCCTCCATTGAATTAATATGACAACGCATTACCAAAATAAAAGGTGGCATCTAATTAGATAGTTGAGAAAACAAACCGGTTAAGGGGTTAAAAGTTGGTCCGCGGTGGCCTAAGATAAAGTCTAAGCAGCTTCGGGGCTGGATGGCTCCATGTTCGAATCCCTATTCCTCTGAAGATCCGCCGTTTATGAGGTCTGTTACACCTTAAATCGTACATAGGGGGCCAGACATCTTCCCTTTGGTGTGGTGCGGAAGTTTGGAGAGAGGGGTGCCAGCTCAAGGTGTTGTCCTTTTCATCTGACCGCGGTTCAAAATGACCCAGGTCCGTCCCAAAATAGCCTTAGCTTTGCTTCAAAACGGGATGGTAATATAACTGAACTGAACTAAGCCTTAAAAGTAGTCTGAACAAAGAAACATCTTCTGAAGTGGAACAACTCGAAAAGGAATTAGTGTTCGTTTACTTGTCTGATGTTGTTTCGGTTTGCTTGTCTGCAATGCTCGTGATTAGAAAGAGATTTAATTTTCTCGCCGAATGTTCTCGGCTTTCATTCGAGCTCTTCTTTTCATCGCAGCTTTTATATTCGGATCAGTTTGGACGCTGGATTTTTCACTGCCGTGGCATCACAAACGAAGAGTTTCAAACTAGCGAAACAGAAACTTTTTAAATCAACCGAATCGGAATTTTCCTTTTAAAAAAAATTCCCCCGACGGGAGTTCGATCTCTCTGACTTAAAGAAAGAAAATGAAATAAAAAAAATGTTTCTTTTGTTGTTGAATTATTTAGATTAAAACTCCCGAATAAGTTATGATAATGGGCCCGTAAAACTTCCCTTTGCGCTGTGTTTCTTCAAGTCCCGACTTTTTCCACCAGCATCAAAATGCATAATAGAATCGGAATGCTGCCGAACTTTCCCGAAACTTTTATCTCGTGTTTTTCCTTCCTTTTCTTCCGCTTCCTCGTGAAAGTGAACTCCTTCTTTGTTTCCTTTCTTCCTCTCCTTCGCAGTCTGGCTTGAAATGAAAATAAAGTGAGACGAGCGAGCCCTGCTGGGACGGTGAGTGCGGCCGGGATCGAGCCGGCTGCCCTCCGAGGTTGCGGGCTGTTTTTGTATTTGCCCTGCAAGTGGGGAGAGAATTCAAAAAGCATTTGGGACGAAGAGACTTAGCCGCTTGCGTTTTTGTTGCCGAAACACAAGAAAAGCGATCGATCATCTTGGAAGAGAAGGTTTCTCGGAACACGCAGCTGAGATGTTTTCTCTGACGCGGTGGCTCCCTATCACTAAAAACAATAGAACTAACCTAACCCGAACGTTTTTAATTCGATTCTGTCGGTTATTTAACCCATTATATATTAACAATCTAGTCTTACTTTTTACTTTCTCGTATACGAAGTATACAAAGAGAAAGTATTTTTACTTTCTCGTATACGAAGTATACAAAGAGAAAGTATTGTAATCGTCAAAAAATTCGAACTCGAGATTTTGACGGATCTCCACGTTTTAGACCTCCCCGAGTCCGAAAAACACAATTTTGGAATTATGTCTGTCTGCGAACACGATAACTCGAAAACTATTAGAGCTACGGGGATGAAATTTGGTATGTGGCGTTTACACATAATTTGTAGGTTTCTGTCAAATTTTGGGCAAAATCCGTCAACGGGAAGTCTGTCTGTATGCCCGAAGTCATGTGAACAATATAACTCAAAAACTTGAATAGCTAGATGGATAAAATTTGGTACACAGTTTTATCGTCATGAATGTAGGTCCGTATCAAATTTTGTGCCAAATCCGTCAAAGGGTTGACTGTCTGTCGGCCTGTATAATTTACCATTAAAACCAATCCGGTATCTCCACGCGCATGCGTAATAGAAGCAATCTTCTGAGCTCGCGAAATGAGAGAATTACGTCAGTTTGTCCTTGAGACGGCAAGAGTGAAACCTAGCAGTGTGCGATAGATGCGTTTTAATCGGTACGCATCTCTTTGAATTCTTTACCTAGATATTTTTCAATCACTATAATGGAAAACCTTCTGATAGTCATTGGATTCTGGATAACAGTAGGTTCGAATTTTTTTAGCCACGCGGGGGGAGGAGAAACGGCACCTTTTGGGGGAAGTATACGAGAAAGTTTAGGGGCGAACACTCCCGCTGGTTTGAAAACAAATTACATTAATATGATAACTTGAATGAAATGTGAAGGGAAATGCTTTTTGCGAATTCTTTAAAATTAGAACTGATTAATTAGAATTATTTTTTAATTAGAAAAATTATTTTTATTGGAAGCTATGCAACATTCAAACCTAAAAATTGCGCTATTTAGGTGAAAATAAAAAGGAATTTTGCGTCCCAAAAAAGGGACAATGGTGGATAGTGGGTGAAATGTTTCTTTCGTTTCTTTAATATGCTGTGAGAATAATGTTGAAATATCGCCTACGATTCGAATTATTTGTCTGATATTCGAAGTCAAAATTAAAAATTGTAATTTTTTTATTATTTGAATTTTTTTAATTCGAATTCTTTGATAATTTGAATTTTTCTGTGGTTCCTTGAATTTCCTTTTGACGCAATATTAAAATGTGGTCTGTAATTTGAATTATTTTTCGTAAATTTGAAGTAAAAATTACAAATTGATTTCTTTTTATTTCGAAGTTGCTTTGTTAGTTCAATACGCCTTGCCTCCTCAGTGAACGTAGGTGAATAAATTTACAAGGACTCGTCTGTTCGTGGACTTGACTGCTGTACTTCATTATGGAAGCAATAAAAAATATCGCGTTTTTTTTAACCCCTTGAGCTCGGCAGATAACGATTGTATTATTTGTTTTCAAGTTTTTATTGTACAATCGCTGTATAGAGTGTTGTGTGCTGTTTATGAAATTTACTTATTTTTTGAAATTGCTATTTTTAAAATTATGAAAAATTTTGATAATTATTATCAATTGTATATTAAAATTAGGTACTCTTTATTTAGTAATTATGTATTATTTATAAAAGCTGTTAAATATTTTTAAGAAAATTGTAATATCTTTTTAGCTTAAAAATTGTCGTTTTCTCTTAGTGTCTCCGAGGGGAATTTTTTTTGTTAAATACTGTATACCTCGGTTTTTGTTGAATTCTATTATCGCCGGTTTCGGTTTTTGTCCATTTTTTCCTCGCAAAATTGGTCCCGGTTTTCGTCGGCTTGGTCAAGTGACCTCGCTGCTGATTTCGCGGAAAGGATCCGCAAAAGTGCGAGTTCGGATAAATCTGGGGCCGAAAAATCAGTGTCCGAATCCAAAGACCACGCTGAAGGATTCATCCCCAACAAGTCTTCAGGTCTGATGGAATAACTCTTTTGGAAGAAAATGAGAATAGGTCGTTCATCAGACTGGAGGAAAAGGCGCTGCCAGGACTGAGAACGATGGTCTAACTCTTTTGTTGGGTGGTAATTGTAAAGTGAAGCCCTTACCATTGTGAAGATCCTAATGGTAGCACAACATGTTGCCCGATATTGTTCGATATTATATAATACAGGGTAACACAAATGATGTGGCACATTTCCAAAATTAATTTTTAAAAAATTAAAAATGTTTGAACTACGCATTTTTTTTTAAATGAGAGCGCATCTCAAAGTTTCCTTTCAGATCGGTAACATGCCGTTTCCGTGGTCTAGGGGGTCGAAAATAAAAGCATGTATTTGTAGGGAATTTTACTCTGTTTAATTTAATTCAACACGTGGTGTGAAAACTGAAGAGTGTTCGTAATATTCAAGAAAAACTAAAAAAAGAAACCAGAAAACACGCATCTTCTTCTGCTGATCTGTAGCCACTGCGTAAGGAATTTTCTCGCTGTAACAAATTTAGAAAGGCATAACGCCGCGTTACCTATCTGAAAAAAAAAAAAAAACTTTTTGGGATGCCCTCTTATTTTTAAAAAAACCGTAGTTCCAACATTTTTAGGGGTTTTCGTATTAATTTTTGAAATTAGCCACTTCATTTGTGTACACCCTGTATTATGATATTGCGCAATATTTTTCAATATCGTACAATACTTTTTGTGCTATTGGGGTAGGCAGTTTTTTATACATTTCTGATTGTTTTTAGTATTCAACACTATATTTATTCTCTCTAAAATGCGTTTTTGGTATATATTTGTGTTTTGAAGTGTCTAGAACGAATTTATTGTATTCATATGGAAATAACTGCCTCGGTTTCCGTCGGATTCGGATTTCACACAGACCATCGACGGAAACTGAGGTATCAACTATATGAATTATTGTTAATTTCCCCCTCTTTTCTGCAGGCGAACCTGACTCGGCTGGCGAAGCACGAGTACTTCCCGGGCATCGGGGACGGCATCGCCAAGTGCCCCTTCGACCCCGAAGACAACGCCACCGCGGTCTGGGTAGGTCAGTATCCCGGGCCACACACACAAGTTCTTTTATTATTATTCTCGTTATATAGTACAGTGAAACTTCGATTAGCCGTCAAGGTTGTGACGGATAACAGAAATCTCTAAATATGTATGTGCAGATAATGTGATTTCACTGCCGACTTGGTGCGAAAATATCTTTTAAAACTGAATATTACATATTGTATTTAATTTTACAGAACGATGAATATAAACTTTAACCGCTTAAGGCTTTATCCCGAGTTAACTCGTCCTAAATACCGTAGGTTACGAAATAACTCGGTCCTTAAGCGGTTAATAAACGGGTAGTAATGCGCAGAAATGTATTGTAATGAATTACTTTTCACTTTTTAAACGGTGATGGATAACAGAAAATGACGGTTAATCGAAGTTTCACTTTGTGTGTAATAATAATACAGAGCCCATCAAAAATATTATGCACAACGTAACGAAAGAAGATTCTTTCTTGGTGTGCTAGTACTGAATTTAATTGTTGGTTTAATATAACCATACTTATTATAGGTTTAACCCGAGCGTCCTACTTATAGGACGATTACATTTCACTTCAGTGCTGAACCAGACACATTTCATTGTTCCTTTTTTGCTTTGTCTATGAAGTCAATAGGTATTGCCTAACTCCAAAATAGTTTTCAACAGGCATATACTAACAGTTAGCCAGGTTTTGAAGTCAAAATGTCATCATTTTAAATCTTTTTTGTTTTTTAACTTTGATTTACTTATAAGATAATGCAAGGAATTCAAAAGAAATCTCTATCTTTTGATAGCTTACTCTAGTTCAAAAATCTTTTAAACATATATTTATAAAAAGAAAGTTTTTTTAGAATGATTTTCTGTCGAATTTTCGATATTTTTTCTAGAAAAAACATTAAAAAAGGGTTTTTTTCGGAATTTAAATTTATTTCGCAGGTATCTTAATCTTGGTGTTTTTTTTTTAAATAATTTATTAGAAAATTAATGAACTATATGCTTTGAATTAATTTGGGGGTTAAAGAGTTAATACGTTTATGCAAGGTTTAAAAATTTAATATTGGTAACGAAATAATAACAGCTGGTGCAAAATAGGTATTTGCTTGAAGCATTTATAGTTCTTTGATGTTGTCGCTGGCGTCTTGCACGAACTGTTGCCAACGATCTATCAGCCGTAGAATGCCCGAGGCAATACCAGTTCTGTTAATGGTTAGAATGGGGAGGTCTAAGGTTTTAAGAATCTCTGATACAGGTCTGTAGAGAATGCCATGAAGTGGTTCCTTCACCTTTAAAAGCAAATCGTCTTTTCTAATTCAACACGCCGATACCGTTTAATGGAATGCATGCAACTAAGTTGGCGATGTCCAACCTTTGTCTTATAACTTTATGGGGCGGGAACGGTTACGTGGTGGTTGGTGGCATAATATATACTATATAATCATTTTATTCCTTCACTGCGTGCTGTATCAAATTGGATGCATAATTTATTTCTCATGTTCATAATGAATAGAAAAATTTTGTCCACTCGTATTCGATGTATCAGATTAGAAACATTATAAGAGACCGGATAATATTAATTCGTTCCATTTTGCACAGCTCCTATTAATAAGTCTGTGGTAGTCAGCTATTCAATTCCTGATACACCTATTGGCATATTTAAATTTAAAAGGAGTCTTGAATCTTTGAGGGTTTCATCAATTGCTTTTACTGGTATTTACCATTTGACATCACTTTTAAAAAACTTATTTTTTATTGTTTTATAAAAAAGAAGTGGTGATTTGATACGTTCATTCAATTTAATAATATCACAATTCTATTTTGATTTTTTTTGTGTGTATTTTTCTGTTTTTATATGTGAACGTCTCATGCCAAAAATATTTTTTTATTTTGAAATTTAAAAAATCGTGTATTGAAGGATTATATTAATTTCTTATTGTTTTTAGTATTAAACACTATTTATTTTCTCTAATAAATGTGTTTTCTTGTATATTTTGGAGTGTCTGGAACGAATGAATGGAAATGACTGCCTCGCTTTCGCATTTCGCCGATTGTTATCGGACAGATTATTGCCGTGAACCGGGGTATCACTGTATTATGAGAGAAAAAGTGACGTTCTTGTGTTTTGTGTCTCCCTACAGAGCACGGCAACCCGTCCGGTCTGTCCGGCCTGTACAGCGGCACGGTGGCCGAGTTCACCAAGGCGGACACGGTCATCTTCCGGACCAACCTCTACAACGTCACCACGAGGATGGAGATGCACCCCTTCAAGAGGACCATCAAATACGATTCCAAGTGGCTGGACAGTGAGTCTTCTCGCTCATCCTCAATGTTGGGTTGCGCAAAGCTTGTGCCAAAAATATATTCACCTTTTGGCAGTGGCGGCTCGTCCGTTAGAGTCCCCCATGAAATTATCTTAAGAGCTTGTACTTGCTTTTTTTATTCTAATTGGCTTACTTTTCCACTTTGAGAGTTCAATGATTAACGAAAATGACAAGAAAGTAATGAAAAACGTTAAAGAATGTTGAAAATCAGTCAAGAATTAAGAGAGAGACAGACCAGAGCTGCAGAGAGTTTTGACCCTCCTAAGTTTCAACATTCGCGCACTGAGCAACGCGGAGTCCTCAGTTGGGAGAAATAGCAACCCTTTCTCCGCTTAAAATTACTTACACTTCAGCTGCGTTTTCCCCAACTCTTGTTTGGCGCGACTTCCTCATTTGGCTTTTTTTTTCGCTTTTTCTCAGTAGTCTAGTCAGTAAGTAGTTTTTTTAAATCAAATTCTGAAGGAGTTGTCATTTATTGCCCCTTTATGTTTTTTGGGGTGCTGATTCCGAATCTGAGGTTTGCCACCAAGCATTTTTTGTTGGAATTTTAGCTATAGCCAAAAAACACGAAGAAATTTGTTACCCAATTTTTTGCTTTTAACTCAAAAACTATCAGTTTTTAGTATATCATCGTTATATACCAAAATAATCAGCACAAAATTTCTTACAACTTAGGTCAATACAACTTGTGCAGCACTGCTTGTTTCTGTGCTGACGAGCCGCTACTGCTTTTTGGTTTTCAATTATATCCATGACTAGCTGATAACCCGACGTTAGGGATCCAAATATTTTCAAATGCCCCCACTCAAAAAGAATAATATATAAAGAGACTTAAATAATGAAATGAAATTGGGGGAGGGGAATGCAAGAACCAACTTTCTTTAATGTGGGGTCAAAAAGAATAGTATTTAAAGAGAAATAAATATAATATCAAAAGAAAGAAAAAATGTAAAAACTAATAAATTAAAACATCACAAGTTTAACTTTTCATGGATAGAAAAAGAATATATAAAGAGAAATAAATAAAATATACATCAAAGAAAAAATGCCGAAAACCAATAAATTAAAAAAATCGCGAGTATAACTTTTCTTCACGGATAAAGAAGGAAATTCGTGAAAATAGGCAAAAAAAAAACGCCCTTATTTACCACTTAAAATTAAATACATAAAAATCTAATTCGAATTTTTTAAAAAAAATTTTACGGCGTTAGCTCTTTCTAATGTTAATCCATCACTGTACCAAATTTGATCCCGTTAAGTCAAACGGTCTAGGCGGGAATAAAGAACATACATATATACTGAAAAAGAATCTCTCAAAAAAGCTCTTATATATAGAGAGTATCTATATATAGTTCTCTTATATATAGATACAACGAATAATTTTGTAAAAACGGAGTGTCAAGAACGCGTTTCTTCATATTATTTTTAATTTAATCTGATGTCTTTAAGAAATTTGTCGCTTATAAAATCATTCCTTAACAATTAGTGTTGGAAAAATATAGTTTGCACTTTGCACAGTTTTGTTTAATTAAAATGCACGGGGGTGTTCATTTTCTCCCGCAATTACGAGGAAACTATTACAACAAATAATGGTTTCAGCTTTTGCTTTGGGGTAATTTCAGGTTTAATCGTCGTTTGGAGGTTCAGAATTACTCGTCAATTTATTTCGATGACGTACAGAAAATGCCAAACAGTTTTATTTATTTTAATTTATAGGACTACAAACAAATGAAAATGTAATGGCGGTTCTTTTTTCAGTCTTTTTAAAAAGACACTAAAGATTTTCTAAGTATTCAGAATGAAGATTCCGGCGGGATTTAAAAGAATTATAATCAAGGAAGCCGAGTCTTTTAGTTGAATTAAGATTTATTTGGGCTTCCATGTATTAAAAAATAGAAATAAATGAGATAAATTTTTTTCAAATTTAAGAAAAAAAAATGTTTACCTTATGGACGTGAACTTTTAAATAAATAAAACGCGAATTTCAATTTTTTCCAGCTCTTTTCGTAGACGTGTGAAACGGAGAAAAAATCGTTCGATCTGAAAAACTAA
>BGPR01004730.1:87657-106325 GCA_013235015.1 Araneus ventricosus
TGCGAGTCATTTTTTCTAGACTAATGAAAATATATCGCTAAACTTAAGAATAAAAAAAGAAATAAAAACTGACAAAGAAAAATGCGTAGCTATCGCTGCAAAACTCGTTAACGGAATTTGGCTGAAGAATGTGCTTTAAACTAATTCGCTTAAAAAATCTCCATCTTTATAAAGAAAAAAAAAATCGATTCTTCTACTCGTGAAAAAAAAATTTTTTTTCCTTAAATATTTTAAAGCTTGCTATTATTTTTACCCATCACACATTAATAAAAGTTTTTTTCCTTCCTTTTTTACTATTTCTTCTTTTTCGGCGATATCAGATATTTTATCTCGCCGAAAAAACTCTTTAAATTGTTTACGACGTGCGCCTGGAAAGAGATGAGGGGAACATTCTCTCCCCACCCCTCGGTAACAGTTTTTCTTTAATGCGCTTATAATTCAATTTTTCCTAGGCGGAAAGCTGAAGTTTCACAAATTGCCCGAAGGTTCGCCTCGAATTCATCGCATTTTTCACGAGCGGCGACGGCTTCGTTTCAGAACTCTTCGGACAGAGGTCAGCTCAGATGCGAAGGGGGCGGACAACATTTTTAGCGCCGGAAATTTAGATTCCTGGTTGTTTCTACAGTGTTGGTTACCAACCGATGATACTCGTCCTCCCTTGAAATGTATGTTGCAAGATAATTGGAATACATTTCATAAAAATACAGTCGGACCTCTATTTAACGAAGTCGCTAAATCCCGAAAAAAAGTTCGTTATATGGAAAATTCGTTAAATAGAGATTCGCCTTTTAAAATACTTTAAACTACTCAAAACAGATTTTAAATTCATAAACACTAAATATTATTAAAAAAGTAATTAATCGCACCTTTAATTTGTAAATTAATATCTATTTGTTTTATATATTTTACCCATCAGAAAGAAATCCGCAAGGAAAACAAGAATAAAATAAACCATTGTCCGGGAATACACTTCATTTTCAATTTAAAAAATGATTTTATATTAAAATTAATGAATGTTAGCATTTCATCATACGAAGGTTTGTTGATTTCTGCATCGTGATCATTTCCATCGTCATCATCTTCGTCTTCATCGCAATTCATTGCTGTATTGTTTTTATGTTTCACACTGTCCAATTCAAAACTGCCTTATCCACATCTTCATAGACACATGCTTTTAAGCGTTCGAATTAGAATTCGATGAATCATAATTTTGTTTCTTATCACGATTTTTTTTATTATGGCTGATAAGCTGTTTGGAGAAATATCAAATTTTAAGGCAATATCCTTTTTTTCACGCTTTATCCACCTCATGAAGGATTAAAATTTTTTCTTTGATGCTCAAGCACTTTCGCTTTGACATTTTCCAGTTTCAAGGTCAATGATCACCATAAGTTTGAAATGTTTAGAAATATTTTGAGAAATAGGGAGGGGAAAAAAATATTGGATCACAAGAAAAAGTTCGTTAAATAGAGAATGCGCTTCGCTATTTGGAGGTAATTTTACGAAGAAATTCGCAAAATGTTCTTGGTTGCGAGAAAAAGTTCGCAAAATAGAGAAATTCTCAAAACAGAGGTTCGTTAAATAGAGGTTCGACTGTATATCTTTATAGAACTCCTCATTTCTATTTCTCAGCACTTTAATATCTATGGATCGCTCATCTGGAATGGGAGGATTTCCACTTAAATAATGACTTTCGAATTTTGCAACTCTTTGCGTAACTCCTCCGAAGGTGAACCTCCACTTTAATATCTATGGATAGCTCATCTGTAATGGGAGGATTTCCACTTAAATAATGGCTTTCGAATTTTGCAACTCTATGCGTAACTCCTCCGAAGGTGAACCTCCACTTTAATATCTATGGGTCGCTCATCTGTAATGGGAGGATTTCCACTTAAATAATGACTTTCGAATTTTGCAGCTCTTTGCGTAACTCCTCCGAAGGTGAACCTCGAAATGAAGAAACTGCTTGTTCCATCGCCTAATTGGCATGGCGATGTCTGCTTCCTAAACATGCACTTATGGTAATGTTCCTCCTCTCTCATTGCAGAAAGACACGGGCGGCAAGAACATCCTGAGCAAGAACTGGGCCTCCTTCCTGAAGGCGAGACTCAACTGCTCCATTCCGGGAGAATTTCCATTTTACTTCAACGAAATCCGTAAGTATTTTTCATGAATATTAAATCCGCGCTTTTTTACCTTTCTTCCGTGTCTCTTATGAAGTCGCCTCTTCTTCAAGAAGCGCATAATTAACGACCGACTCCAGCCTTAATTAAGAGAATTTTTGTAGGAAGAAAGGTTTTGCCCCGGTTTTTTACCGCCATAATTAGGGCGGCTTCGAATTAAGCGCCCCAAATTTTATTTCGCTAACCAGACGGACGCCCCTAACTAGCATAACCTCTTTTAGGTGGTAATTTGTTCGTTAATCAAAAACAGAAGCATTTCGGAAACGTGAAAATTTTTGTTCCCGCCTAAGAATTTTTTTTTGGAAACGTGAAAATTTTTGTTCCCGCCTAAGAATTTTTTTTCTTGTTGCGGGTCTACTTCAACTACCGCTTGGTTAAGTGTTGGATTTGTTAGCTAAGCACTTATTTTTGACTTGGAGGGTAAATGAGCCGGTTAACAAGGATCTTTTCTTAACACAAACTCTAAGTTAGTCCGAAAGTTCGTATCACCTTATTTATTTTAGACTGATTTCACTTTCAAAAGAATTCTTGTTCAGTTTTATCGATTTCGTTTAACATGATTATTACCCACGATGGTATAAATAGCTTTCAATTAAGAATTTGAAATTCAGAGAAACAAAACGATTCTGCGAAAATCTGGATTTGTTAGCTTTGCACTTATTTTTAAATTCCTTAGTGTATGAGCCGGATAACTAAGACCTTGTCTTGGTACGAACTCGAAGTCAGTCTGAACTATTTTTTAGCCTGATTTTGGTTCTTGTTATTAGAAAAGATAGACCCTTGTTTGGATGCTCGTGCCATTTTATTGATTTCATTTATCGTGATTAATATTGACATAATAAGGTTGTACAGGGTTCCCACTTATATCCTTTACGCCCCCCCCCGGGAGGGGGGAAAGGGGGGCAGCATAGGCCATAAAGGTGGGGGCTAAGTATAATAAAAAGGCTATGCGTTACTCGATGAGACAACTTACAACGCCATCTATCGGTAAATTTTGGAATTAGCGGTCCTATCTCGTAAACGGTGAAAGATACGAGAAAAAAGTCAATTAGAAAGTTGTAGAGCACTCTCGATTTAGTACGAAAAGATACGTTGCGCACATTAATACTCAAAACAGAATGTTAAAAATGACCATTTGTTTGATTGTGATTTTCAACACTGTGGCGTCGTGAAACGCGATCAAAGCGAGAAAAGACCACCTTACGGACTAAGTACCAGCCTGTGTTGTGGCGCAGGGGTAACGCACGCGATTCGCATTCATGAGGACCATGGCTCTGTCCCCACCGGTTGCGTGTTTTACTGAATGTCTCTACAAACCATGAAAACGTTCTGCTGATCTTGCAGAATCGTCTCTCCAAACACACAGCTCAACTCAAGCATGTCTGGTATAAAAATCACATGGATTCCATGTATTATGCAAATGAGGATGAAACGTGTCAGACCTGTTCACCAGAGGCTACTACTATAAAAAAAGATGTTTCTGCTGGGTTGTACGTTAAAGCTGAGGGTTGTGGCAAAATTTGGCAATAACGAGTATTGCGATATGTTGTTAATTTACGGTGAATGTGGGATTAAGGCAAAATCAGCTGCAAGGCTGTATCGTCAACGTTTTCCTGAAGGCCCGCATCCTACACGGCAGATTAGGTCGTGGTGGCCTAGTGGTATAGTCTCGGCTTTGGGGCTGGGGTGTTCCAGGTTCAAAACCCAATTCCACTGAAATTCCTCCGTGTATGTGGGTCTGTTGCATGTTAAATCATACGTGGGGGGGGGGGGCAAACGTCCTCCCGCTGGTGTGATGCGGAAGTTTAGAGAGGAGTGCCAACTCAGGTGTCGTCATCTGATGGCGGTTCAAAATTATGAGGTCCATCCCAAAATAGCCCCCGTGTTGCTCCAAAACGGGACGTTAATATAACTAAAATTAAAACTGAAATCCGATGGTGTTGAGAGTTTAAGCCTGAACACTCAGCTAGCATGCCGCAAACAGTTCAGTCACGCTTAGTCTGTAACAATCGCCGCAGCATCGAAAAATTAGACGCCTTTTTTTTAATTAAGCGCTTGTTTTATTCCCAGGAAAGATTAAATTCTCTGTCCATCCCTGCTTGTAAATGAATACCTTGGAAGGTTTCCGAACTATTAATTCTAAAAATGTTCAACATTTCACGCCTTTTGAAGGAAACTCTCTCGTCTTTGTTCTCTTTTCCAGCCCGCCGCATTCATTTTTTGCATTCGCAGAGATAAAGAGATGCCACTGTTTCTACTTTTCCTCTCCACGTTAATTGCTTTTCCGAAATGGGTTTACATTGAGATCGAAATTATCCCGGATTGTGTATTTATAAACCCAAAGTAAAAGGCGGCGTTTCATTAACACCTTTTAATACAAAGTCGGACTGTAGTTTCTCCGCAATCTGAATTGCGTTTATATATATATATTTTTTCATTCGTCATTTACCTCGATTCCGTTGAATCGAGATGAGACGCAAGAACGATGCAAGGGAGCAAAAATTATGAAAGCGGCTTTCGGAATGAATATTTCAAAGCATTTCAATTAAATCCGTTAATGGCGCATTTCTTTTGTTCCCTTGAAAATAATTACTCAATTTGGGATCACTGCGGATGCGTAAAGAGTGAATTAAAAAAAACCGCGAAGCATTTTTTGTTGTCGTTGTTGCTGCCGCTCTTGAAAAGATTGTGGCTACGTATCGCACTGTATTGTTGCTCTGTAATTTTAGTGAGGGACTAAACAACAGTAAATGAGAATCAAGGAGAACAAAAAAAAGTGAAACGAAAAAAGAAAAAAAAATGGTAATAACTCCACGAGCGAAAAATATTATCTCTTGTTTTGAAGAGTATTCTTTTCCCCCAACAAATAAAAAGCTTTCTCTAACTCTATTCCGCTTTTCATGCTTCGCTGCTCAATTCATTATCATTTCTTTCATAGCCGGACTCTGCCTCCCCCCTTTCCTCCCCTACCCCCCTCAATCCATTATTCATATCATTAAAACGTTTGATTCAATTTCGAGTTTTTTCTCCTCAAAACAGAAAGGGAAAAGATGGGGAAAAAAAGAAATGTTGCACCAGTCTCTTTTCCCTGGTTTACTTTTCTCTCTCTCCCCCCCTCCTTTTTCCGTGGGCTTCATTAAATTACAGGTAGAGCGAGTCTTAATCCTGAACTGGAGGCCGCTGCCTATTGGTGAAGAAGAGAAGATGCAGGTTCTCTCCTCGTCTGCAAATGCGTCGTCTCATTGAGTTTAAAAGGAAAGTTTATCCCAACCAAAGATTTGGATGGGCCTCCATTTTTTTTATTGGATTCCTCGTTGTATCAGTGCGCATTAATTGGGCTCTCTTCTTTTGTTCCCCCTTCTTCTGAAAAAAAAAACTGCCTTCCTCGCAATAATTCGATTTGCAGCCTTCTTTGGGAAAGACGTAGTTTTGGGTGCCATATCCTTGCGCCGCTCCGCTAGTTGAATTGTTCGGGTGGTACCGACTGTTGTTGGATGCGAAGACGTTATTCAATGGTATTGTTGACATCTTTTCGAGTGTAAGAAAACTTTTCTCGATACGCTTCGTCGCAATGATTATGCTCCCTCCCTCCAACTTTGGTTGTCCATTTTGCCATTTTTACTTCTCCAAAATTTTCAAGTCCCCACTCTCCCTTTTCTAGAGAAATCGAAAAATTTACTTCCCTGTGCATTGTCTATGGCGAAAACTTTGACACAGTCCCCCAACCGCAACCACTGGATCGATTTCGGCAATTTTTATTTCATATGAAGACTTATGACCCTTACATGTGTCACTTCTCTGTACATTCTTTATGTGACAGTTCCCCAGTCTCAACAACTGGACGGATATCGCCAATTTGCAAGCAGTACTAACCAATCGGAGTGCTGCAAGTTTAAAATAGTATGTTTGATATTTTTCCTCTGCATGCTCTTCCATAACATGGCGCCTCAAGAATATTTCAAAATACGTGTGGATGGAAGCTTTATTCTGAAAACTTTTATGCAGAAATTTGTGACAAAGTTGTGCAAAATATTAGAACTCAAATGGGATTTTCATCGTTTTATAGCCCGTGTGCGCTAATCTGTACGTAAAATTAGTGGCGGCGAGGTTTTTTTTGGGGGGGGAGGCATTGCTGAGCACGGGGAAGGATTAAATTTAAAAGTTAACTTTGCAAAAGCTTCCAAGCTTAAAAATGAACTTGTTAACGAGAAAATGAAATCTAATGCTGTAAGGCTTTTTCAATTGTTTGCCAAAGTGCACGAGTAACGAAACATAGAGGGACGTCTTAGCAAATTTACGCGCTCTGGAATGGAGTAATTTGGCGCCCCAACAGAATAGGAATTTGAGAGCCTGTGGGCCATCGAACGCACAAACGCAATCTAATAATTGAACAGCAATTTCAAAAAATGGAAAATGCGAGCCAACTTCTATAATGTAGGCAACTTCTTTTACATATGTGATTTTCTCATTGATTGTTTCTGTATGGATATTTGTTGTAATGATATATACATATGTATCATTACAAAATCGATAGCTATCGAGTTACACGCTCTTATAGTATTTTTACTTTCAATGTGTTTAAAATTATAATTAGCTAAATTTTTTGCTTCAAAATTAAAATTAAATCAGTATAGCAAATTTTTAAGCGCCTTTGAGTCCATGGCGCCCCTGGGCTGCAGTTGGCACGTCGGATAAGACGGCCCTGGAAGAGTACCAATTTTGCTCCGAATTTTCTCAAATTTGACTTTATTTTTTTATATGTAAAAAAATGGCAAATTGGACAATAAAGTTTGACGGGGTGAGTGTTAGTTGGCCGATAAAAGTGTTCAATAAAGTTTCCGTATAGTATATGTAAGTATCGCGCAGCAGAATACAAAATAACTTTAAGTATTAGTATATTTTGATTCATACTTTCAGCATTATTTTGGGCCTAAACTAAAACCAGCGGGAGTGTTCTCCCCTAAACTTTCTCGTATACTTCCTCCAAAAAGTGCCGTTTCTCCTTCGCCCGCGTGGCTAAAAAAATTCGAACCTACTGTTATCCAGAATTCAATGACTATCGGAAGGTTTTCGTTATAGTCATTGAAAAATATCTAGGTAAAGAATTCAAGGAGATGCGTACCGATTAAACGACATCTATCGCACACTGTAGTTTCCTCTTGCCGTCTCAAGGACAAACTCACGTAATTCGCTACTTTCGCGAGCTCAGAAGATTGCTTCTATTACGCATGCGCGTGGAGATAGCGGATTGGTTTCAATGGTAAATTATACAGGCCTACAGACAGTCAACCTTTGACAGTTTGGCCCAAAATTTTATACGGACCTACATTTCATGACGATAAAACTGTGCCAAATTTTATCCATCTAGCTACTAAGTTTTTTGAGTTAAAGTGTCCACATGACTTCGGACATACGAAGACAAGACTTCCTGTTGACAGATTTTGTCAAAATTTGATGAAAACCTACAAATTATGTTTAAAGACCACATACAAATTTCATCCCTGTAGCTCTCATAGTTTTCGAGTTATCGTGTTCAAAGACAGACATAATTCCAAAATTGTGTTTTCGGACTCGGGGCGATCTAAAACGTGGAGATTCGTCAAAATATCGAGTTCGGGTTTGCGACGATTACAATCTTTCTCTTTACTATCTTCGTATACGAGAAAGTAAAAAAAGAACAACCAGAATCGCATATTACAGCAATGAGATAATGAAAACCTTCATGGTAGCTGGGACAGTTTGTTGGTGGAAGATTTTCACAGTTTATCTATGCTTGTCGACAAAATTAGAGAAGGAAATCGGTTTGACTGAAAATATTTCATTAAACTTTGCAGAGTAACTGTTTCAAATCGTATTTTTTTTTTTTATTTATCTTTCATTTAATTTCAGTTTTTGGCATTTCCTTCAGAGCAAAATGTAGTCACAAGTTTATAACTTGTGGGAAAATCCTGATAAATTTCAGGATGTTCGATTTTGCACAAACACTTAAATTGTTCAATATTGGTAGCCAGCATAGTTATAATGTTGGTGAGATTAATCCGAAAACTCGTGCCCGACTTTCTTTAATCATTTTAATATTAATTTAAAAAACGAAGTTTGAATTGCAAACCGACTTTTAGCGTTATGTTTCTCAGCAATTGAAAGGAGCTATTTTCCCAGTCCTTGAACTTGTATTACTGTCCTCAAATAGAGCTGATGATATTCCGTTTGTTTCCAGTCCACTGAGTGGAATAGGCGCATCTTATTTCTGCTTTCTGGTCGCAGTCCAAATCAAAATGATCGACAAAAAAAAACCGAGGACAGAACAGACACCCAAAAAAAGGCAACTCCAGTTGGATGCGAAAGGCAGAGCCATCTTGCGGAAACAATCGGAAGTACAGTCGCTTTGTTTAATGATGCACGTTATGCGATCGTCCGGACTCGAAAAGAACCGAAAAAGAACAACAGCAAAAATATGTTCCATAATAATAATAAAAAAAGAGAGGGGAAATTCTTATGATCAAAACATTGGTCGTAGCATTCGAATGAAATGTGGGGGGAGGACATTGGGAGGGAAGAGGATTAAAAATCATTTGAGTCCATTGTCTCTTTGGGTTTTTCGAATGTTATTGGGATCCATTTTACGCGTGGTAGAAATTTTATTGGAATAATCGAATTTTAAGAGGAAGTCGTTTGTTTGAGCAAAGCAATTTGACAAAACTTTTATGCAGCCGGAAATAAAATTGTTGATATTGAAATGTATTTATTTCAGCTGGATGGGAAAGAGAATAGAAGATAAAACGTTATTATTTAAAAGCTTTTGAGGGACAGTTGGGTTGATTTAACCTGTTACGAGACATGTTGTGTTTTGTTGAGCATGTTTGATTTGAAGTTTAGGATTTATTTATTACTAAATAATACAGACGGTGTTGTTCAGGATGAAGATGAGTGTAATATTTTTATTGTAAAAATACTTTTAAAATTAAATATTTTAATATACGAAATCATCTTATCGTCTGCAACTTTTTTTAAAAATTGAAATGAGAGAAACCAAACGATTTCTTCACAACCGTCGAAAGCTAATTCTCTCCATAAGTTATTAATAATTTTTAAACAACGATATAGACTTTAATTAAACATTGCGAGTAAATAAACAAAATGGTTTGATGTATCTACAATATTTTCATTCGAAAGGAAGGGCAACACCGAAGACAAAATAATCTTTTCTATACATGGAAGCATCGTTTTTAAAGTAAGAACAATTAACTTTTAATTAATTGTCTCAGAAACCTTCATATTTTTTCATGTCATTTTTTGAGCGGAAAATTTGAAGAAAACCTGTTCTATAGTTTGGACTTCCATGGCGTACAAACAAACTATTTATGAATTTTCTCTCTTAATTTATATAGATAAACCAATATTATAGTTCAGAAAAAAACTCTTCTGGCATTTTTCTTGATATCTTTCATATCGAATTTAGCATCTTAAGATTCTTTGTTAATTTTATTTCGACTTATCTAATTACTCACAATATTGTGTCTTAAGATATAATTTTTATAAATGAATCAAATAAATATTTTAGGATTCGTAGTTTTCTCGGCTTATTTCTAACTTTGTCATAAGCATTTTAAACGGAATACTTAGACAAATCGCATCTGATCATTTTTTAATGTAGCTTCAATAATAAGTCTATACTTATAAAAGCTGTGTATGTGATTATTGTGTGTGTGCGTGTGGTTTGTGCGTGGGTGGTGCGTGTGTGTGGTGTGTGTGTGTGTGTGTGTGGTGCGGCGTCGCGTACGGTGTAGGTAGAATCTATGCCTACATGCTTGATTTAGGTGCACAGGTAGTTTTAATGTGACTCAATGCATCTCGAAGGCGGAATTTTAAAATTTAATCTAAATATCTAGAATTTTTTTACTTAATATTTTGTGTTGTTTTAGATGATTTTTCGCACTAATTTCTCAAAGCATGGTTTCAGATTATTTTACGAAAAAAACAGATACACCATCGGAAAGAGCAAACGATTTTCATTCTAATGAAGTTATTTTTGAATTCCCAACGTAATTTACTGAATTTTGAGTAATTTTTAAACAATAATCACTTTTCCTTTACATTTTTAACATTCAGTTTTATTTTCTCGTATCCGACGTTCTAATAACGCTATCATTTTCAATTTTCTTGAGGTAACAGCTGGAATATTTATCCCTGTTTTAAAACAAGAACGGTCAAAATATCTTTTTTTTTTCGATTTTCTTCGAATTTTTTTATTGATCAGTTCAAACATTTTCTCTCGCAGACTGAATCGGAGCTTTCGATCCAAGGTTACCTTCAGCTCCTAGCATTCGTTTCTACAAAACTTCCTCGCGGCAGATGACGTCATTGCTTTCGCGTTCTAAGCGGAGATGATTTATTTTCGCAATGACCGATTATTATTTTTAAGTGACTCTTAATATATTTCTTTGCCTCGCATACTTTGCTTGCGGTGTAATAAATTTCACTTTGTAATTTTTTAATATTGTTTTGGATTAACGTACTCGGTACTGTTTTCCTACAGTTTTTAAATGCCATTATCGAGAGGGAAAAGAAGCGGGCAAACTCAATAATACATATTTTTCTGTTTTGATTTCGTTTTTGTAATTCTAGATCTTTTTTTTATATTTTGTTAAAGCCATGACGCCAGGGGTAAATGTCATTGTCGAGAGGAAAAAGAAAAAATCAATAATAAATATTTTCTGTTTTGATTTCGTTTTCATAACTTTCATTTATGTAATTGTATGTGGACTTTATTTTTCATTTGGTGAAGTCATGACACCACGGGCAACTCCGTGCGGGTATTGTTAGTTTTTAATATTTATGGTTTGTGGTATTTAACACTCTTTTCCCTCTTTTTGAATATATCATTTGTATCATATCCGTAAAGAAAGATTATAATGTATGTTATTACTCGGTCGAACATTTTTTGCATGCTTAAGATTCAAATTGCCTTATTAAATTTTGTTTTAATTGATTGCTTTACTTTTATATTCTTTGTGTGAAATTTTATATGAAAGATGCTCCTCTATCGGAAAATATAGCAACCATTTTTTCTTAAAATATTAAAGATTTGCTTGTAAAATAATTAACCTTGCAATCAAGTAGAAATCTGATAGGGACACTTGAATAGCGCCTCGTATTAAACAAACTTCTGGATTCGATTAAATGAGCAATTTTGGAGAAGAAAAAATAATTATTTTGTTTAAAATAAAATTATACCCGCTTTATTTACGAAATGAAAGAATTAGATGAAAGCAGTGTGTTGTATTGTAAAAAAAGAGTACCAAACCGAAGAAATTGATGCAAATTCTTTTAAGATTCTATAGAAGAATCTGAAGAAGCCTTTGTCAGGACCTCATCCACTTCAAACGATGTTAGTTTATATTATAAATTATGTTTATGCTTACCATTTAGACTACTTAGCTAATGATGCGGTTACTTGTAAATGTATGCTATAAATTCGAAATGTATACCGTATTTTCGGAGAGAGGGAGCGTTCATTTTAAAGATATACTCTATTGACGAAAGAAAAAAAATGGCAACTCTCTTGATTTCATGATTTATTTTCCTTCCAGAGGATATTTACAAGCACCCGGAAGATGATCAAAAGTTCTACGCTGTCTTCACTACGTCCATGTAAGTACCCTTGCATACGATTTCTCTTATGAAACATTGAGATATTTAGAACACATATTTTTACCCTTCTTTCTGCAAGTTCCATTTGGTTTCTTCTTCATATAGATAACCTTCTTATTCCATTTTCGTCCGAACAATATTCCTGTGACGAGAGAGTGGGAAGAGAGCGAAATCATCTACATGCACCCAAGCCTGCTCAGGGGCCTAAATTTCGGATATAAATTCATATCTCCAAAGGTGCCGCTATTTTGGTACTGCTCGTTAGAATGTTGGATGCGAGAGATTTTATTGTAAATCGAAATCCTTAGTTTCTATTCTATCTTCGTTTCTGTCAACCCTTTCAAGGGCGGTGGCTTCTCACTGAAGCAACCTTTTTAACCGTGTAGTTTTTGGTATTGTTTCATTAGATGTCACCACTCTGTTTTAGGGAGGTGTCGTCGTATTGATTCAACTACAATGCCCATAGAACACTAGAGATGTGAATGGATTACGATTCGAGCTATAACGGCTATGAATGACTTAATTTTAGCGTGCAAGTTTAAAAATGACGTAACTCGATGCAGAAGTAGAGCTCGGGCAAAACTGTTAAGAGTTTTTTTCTGAATTGGGCAATAATGTTTTGATGATGTATCAGGAAGGGCGTTTATGGAATCTAATAAAGACACCGTAGGGTAGCACCCGTTCTAATTTTTTTTAATCGTTTGATACGCACATTAGCATCGTTTTATAAAGTGTTTGTTTCCCTGAAAGTGTTGAACTACCTAATTTCGCGAGTTGTGCGGTTCGAATCACGTCCTTGACTAATAAAATCAGTGTTTGCATCGCCAGTGCTTCTTCCACTGGGGTAGTATGAGCTTTTGATGATCCCGCCAGTGGTCGTGGAACCCAATAAAAGTGATTTATCTCATCTCGGTCTGCGAGTGCAGACGATTCCTCTGCGATTTCCGGAGTCCTCACGTGCCCGAAGGGTCGTAAAAGCGGCTGTGCAGACGGGGCTCGTAAAAGGCCCGAGCTCTGCATTATTCGTCAGTGCGCTCGTTCTACAGACCCGCGTCTCTGGCCTCAAAAATAAAGAGATCGGATGAGGGATGTAGGTTTTGCCTTTTCTTTATTTCCTCATGTACAGAGAGAAGATGTTATAATAGTAAAAAAATATGATCTGTAACGTACTGCAGTCAAGTTTTGAGTACACACAGATATTGAATCAAAGATAAATATTTATTAACAAATATGATACAGTAGAACCCCGGGAATCCGAACATCTTTTTTTAATTTTCCGAAAAAATTTTATTAAAATTGAAGGGAAACTAACTATTAGGAATCGGAAACAAAGCTAATGTTTATTCCTAACTTAAAAGAAGTATTCGAATGAGTCTTTAAGAAAGAGTACAGCACCTTAGTGAGCGGAAACAAAATCGGTTGTCTTCTTTTCACCCTCCACTTGTTTGCCTATGGGGGTACCGTGCGAATCGTCGTGTTCTCTTTCCGTACGCCTTCACAGAGCACCCAGAGCCAACACTCTACTGCATTTGGTACATCAAAAGTATTTTACCGAATTTTCAGGATAATCCGAATTCCCCGATATCTGAACAAAGGCCAGGCCCAATTAGTTCGGATTCCCAGGGTTCTACTGTAGAATATACCCCGAAATTTGGGATAATTCGAACATCTTTTAATTTTCCGAAAAAAAATTTAAAAAAAATGAAGTAAAAATAACAATTGGGAGTCGTAAACAAAGCTAATGTTTATTCCTAGCTTAAAAGAAACATTTGAATCGGTATTTAAGAATGAATTCAACACCTTTAATGAGTAGAAACAAAATCGGTTGTCTTCTTTTGACGTAAGGAACTAAACCTGCTCGACGATGCGAATCGCAGCTGCTCTTTCCTCTCTCTGAAAAAGAGAGTACCCAAAGTCAGTACTCTACTGCATTTGGTGTATCAAGAGTATTTTACCGAATTTTCCGGAATCCGAACAGAGGCCAGCCCCATTTAGTTCGGAGTCCCGAGGTTGCACTGTACAAGGAAAGAATTTACAGTTCCCATAATTAGGTTCAAAACGTTTAGAGATTCTATACAAGATATCCGAAGGCTGGACTCGCGTCTGGACAGAGCTTCTGCCAGAATCCAGCTGAGGTCTCGAGTACAAGATACAGGGACACTGGAACCATCTCAAATGCGTCATTCATCACCTCTCGTCATTTCATCGCCACTGCACATCTGAATATGCAATTGGCATACCATTCCCAGCTGCGGGATGTTCGCTGAACGACTGCATCACATATCTAAAAAGTCTGGTCATTTCGGACCGCCCGCAGTCCCCAAAAGACGCACTTCGGGAATTGCGTCCATCTGCCCATGACCACGATGACTCGAAACGCAATGACCTGGAAGGGTGAAATTTGGAACGGGGTCTTAACAGCGAAATTGTAGATTTATATCAGATTGTGGATGAAATCTATCCTCTGCTTGTGAACGGGTAACTCGAAAACGCAGCGAACTAGATCGTTGGAACTTGCCACATGGTTTCTATAACCCGACTTATATGTCATATAAGTTGTATGTCATATAACACATATACCAACTTATGTGTCATATTTTGAACGGAATCAGTCTGTCTCTTCATGTAAATGCGAACACGATAACTCGGAAAGCGCAATAAGCTAGAGGAATGAATCTTATTTTGTGGTCTTGTCGCCATAACTGTATGAAATTTTGGAAGAGGTACTTTTCCAAATTTCATACTCGACCTCTTCACTGTAGATGCTGCGACATGTGGGCCTCATTCACTTCTTATCGGATCTGACGGACATTAGGAGAACAGATGTATATTCCCTATGGAGGACAAAAGAAAGGCGATCGGGTGATAACCGTTCCTTTGACGACTCGCTGATTGTCACACTTGATTGAAAATGACCATCACAGGTGATAACTGCTAATGGGATGTAATATACGAGATAAGCAGGTGTGGCCCGGTTGGTGCGTAAAAAGTCGCTCACGGGAACAGATAGACTAGAGAGAAAGACTGTGGGACTCGAGTGAAGACGTGACTTGGAGTCCAGACTGGATGAATTGTTTTGAGAGAAACTCGCTGCCGTACGGACTGTGAATGATTATCAAATGTGGCCACTGCGCTTGTTTTTTGTACGAAGTCTTTTATTTTCCTGGTATGCCACGCATTTGATCCAGATGTATAAAATCTACAACTATCGATAATACAGAGGTTCATTTAAATAAATATTTCTGTTATTCAGCTGTGAATATCCATCTGTAATTGAGACTTAACTCCACGATACGAAAAGATACAAAACGCACCAGACTGTGGAAGCGCGCTAGAGAATCAAGGGGAAACTACTCTCTCTTCTCATCTCATTTCTCTTTAATCTGTCCTCTTCCATCCTATGCAATTCAATACATTTAGCTTGTTAAACCAGCGGGAGTGTTCTCCCCTAAACTTTCTCGTATACTTCCCCCAAAAAGTGCTGTTTCTCCTTCCCCCGCGTGGCTAAAAATATTCGAACCTACAGTTATCCAGAATCCAAGGGCTATCAGAAGGTTTTTCAATAGAGTGATTGAAAAATATCTAGGTAAAGAATTCAAAGAGATGCGTACCGATTAAAGCGCATCTATCGCACACTTCTAGGTTTCACTCTTGCCGTCTCAAGGAAAAACTGATGTAATTCGCTCCTTTCGCGAGCACAGACGATTGCTTCCGTACGCATGCGCGTGGAGATAGCGGAATGGTTTCAATGGTAAATTATACAGGCCGACAGGCAGTCAACCCTTTGACGGATTTGGCCCAAAATTTGATACGGACTACATTCATGACGATAAAACTGTGTACCAAATTTTATCCATCTAGCTATTCAAGTTTTTGAGTTATAGTGTTCGCATGACTTCGGACATACAGACAGACTTCCCGTTGACGGATTTTGTCCAAAATTTCATAGAAACCTACAAATTATGTTTAAAGACCACATACCAAATTTCATCCCCGTAGCTCTCATAGTTTTCGAGTTATCGTGTTCACAGACAGACAGACACACACACATAATTCGAAAATTGAGTTTTTCGGACTCAGGGAGGTCTAAAACGTGGAGATTCGTCAAAATCTCGAGTTCGAATTTTTTGACGATTACAATACTTTCTCTTTGTATACTTCGGATACGAGAAAGTAAAAACTAACTCTGATTTTGCGAACTTCTTTGGCCGAGTATTTAGTGAATGTCGGCGTTCTGATACCAAGCTGAGAGTAGAGTTCAAAGGGTTTGCCACTTTTCGTCATTCTCGGGAATGCCTCTGGACCATTCTGAGGAATGGAAGGTAGGGCGAGGGTTTCCATTCCAACAGACCTTACCCTCAGACGGCCCTGCCCCCTGGCGACGGAAGGCAGACTCAATCAATATTTCACGTAACGCTCCCTCCCTCCAAACAGTGTCTTGACGAACAGAACTTCTGAATCTGGTTCCTTCGCGCCCCAATTAATTTGCTGATGTTTCGGAAGGGGGGACGGTCCCCTCCTCCCTTCCCAGAACATGACGAAAAGTACGATTTTTAATTAAAAGTGAAAACTTGTACTCTCTTAAATTATGGATTGCTAATTCGGACAGAGTTATAATTTATCGGCCTTTCGGCAAGTTTCTCTCTCCATATCCGAATACTAATTAATAAAGCGAGAGAGGTCTCTATTGGAAATGACGGAGCGCGGGTTTTAATATTAAATAGCAAATATTTTGACTCTCTCTGTTGTCTCTCTCTCAAGTCAAATAAACGCCGGGGCGGCTCGAAAGGGGTATAGGGGGCGTGACTCGCCGGGGCTTTGTTCTTTGCTCCCTTTTAAAAGGGTCGTTGTTTCGGAATTTAGTTCTGGACGGGGCGCGAAAACTTTTCTGCAATCGTGAGGGATTTCGTGGATTTTTACTTTCTTGTAAAGGTAAAGGAAGAACGGCGCAACCCCGGTTGACTAAAGGGGGCGTTTCGGATAATGATTTTTTCGGTCGAACCACTCTCATTGTAGTTATTTATTAAGTTAACCCTCCGTCGGACGCACTATTCGTACCGGCGAGTTCGAGCGCAATGCGGCTGACAGGCTCTGGTAAACTATATCAAAATTAATATTCTTAATACCCATTAATTTTAGCATTCTAAAATTAATCCATGGGGAGAAATAAGTGGAGGGTGGTTATCGTTGCAATAAAGTCTCGCCTTCGCAATTATTCCCGTGCAGTACAGTACGTGTTTTTTTATTTGCGATTTCAGACAACCGGGGTTTCGGTTCACCCGAGTTCGGTTAACCGGGGTTTCACTGCACTGGAATAATCGAAAAACTCGACCTTGAGATATCGATGGATCTTCGTGTTCCAGACCCCCGGAGGCCTGAAGAAACCATTTTTACTCTCTCGTATACGAAGTATACAAAGAGAAAGTATTGTAATCGTCAAAAAATTCGAACTGGAGATTTTGACGAATCTCCACGTTTTAGACCTCCCTGAGTCCAAAAAACACAATTTGGGAATTATGTCTGTCTGTATGTCTGTGGGTGTGTCTGTGAACACGATAACTCGAAAACTATTAGAGCTACGGGAATGAAATTTGGTATGTGGCCTTTAAACATAATTTGTAGGTTTCTTTAAAATTTTGGGCCAAATCCGTCAAAAGGTTGACTGTCTGTCGGTCTGCATAGCGGACTCGTTGGAGATGCGCATTTCTCCACGCGCATGCGTATTGAACGCAATCTTCTGTGCACTACATGTATTGACTCCTGCTTGACACTTTTTTTTCATCCGATTCTCCATGCGCATGGGTACTTCGTAACAATCTGTGCACGCGGAAGGATTGTCCTTGAGCCAAGAAAGAGTAGAAATCGGTATGCATTTAATCGGAACGCATCTCTTCGAATTTGATTTTTTACCTAAATATTTTCTGACAGTCATTGGATCCTGGATTACAATAAGTTCGAATTTTTTTATCCACGCGGGGGGAGGGGAAACAGCACCTTTTTCGAGAAGTATACGAGAAAGTTTAGGGGAGACCACTCCCGCTGGTTGGAATTGCGACTGTTGGTCTCACGGATGAAAGTTAGTTTGAGGTGTTTAGAACAAAATTGTAGATTCCTAGAAAATTTTGGACGAAATCCATCCACGGTACGTCTGTCCGTCCGTGCGCACGATAGCGCAGTTTTTAAAAGTACCTTTTTTATTCGTGTATTGAAAAGTATGATTTTTCAGTTTAATTATTTTCATAATTTCTAATAATAAATATTAAAGAATTCTAAAATCAATTTTTTATCAATTAAATAATAATTCAGTTCTGAAGTCATTAAAACAGTGTATTGTCATCGGGAACACACACAGGGCAAAATTTGAAAATTCTAGCACGCGAAGCAGTGAGCGAAAAATGGGTTACAATATTCCATCTTTGTGAACACGAGTTAAAACAGTTTAAATAAAAGCGTTTAAAAAAGTACAGAATAATTAAAGCAAAAAAAAAATGCTTTTTATTACAGTAATAAAAGTGTTTTTAAAAATTGTCTTTATTATTTAAATTAATTATCCTCAACGATAAGAAATGAAACACGAATTCTAAATATGTGTCACGCAAAAAGATCCTTCGTGCAGTTTCTAAGAATATCCGAATTTCTTAGCTTTTTCCTTTATTTGTTTTCTGGCTTATTTCGCTCTTTTGCGAGCGAGAAAGAAAAGTTGATCAACTTTATGAACACAAACCTCCCAGCATGGTTTTTTTTTCGAAATTAGTTTTTTTCGACAAAAAGCATTGCTTTTTTCCCGCGCTTAAAATCATCGAATGAGTTTACACATTCCGCTGTGATGTCTAC
>BGPR01004731.1:0-106322 GCA_013235015.1 Araneus ventricosus
TTTAAAATAATTTTAGGGGAATACCCTTTATGGACAAGCTGCCACTGGACAGGATGTATAGGCAAATTTATCCAACGAAATCACATACATCTGATCATAAGAAGTTAGAGTTGTGTAATTAATATCTACCTGCAGTCGCGTTAATATCTGATAAGTCATGCGCTGATCTTGAACTAATCGCAGCCATCCCAGAGAAGAATCTTGAAATTACTGATTTATTCCGCAGCCTATGACCCAAAAAAAATATGCCCCAAAAAAAATAAACGTAGTTGACAAATAGTACAAAATATGCATCTAAAATGTGAATAATTTTATTATATTCCGAAGTAATGATTTAAAATACCGATACATTAAGTAAATAATAATAATAATTCAAGAACAATGTCTATTGTCTTAATTTTCAATCACAAAGGTTACCAACTGAAGCATCAGTTTTAACTAATTACATCCTTCCAATGCATGCTCCTTTTCTTTACCCGTTTTTCATGTGTTTAGGATGGTGAACGGATACTGTGAATCTTTTCAGTGTTTCTAACAATTTTTTCATGAATGTAGAGGATAATTTTCTTAAATCTGTGACACTATGCCGATTGGTAATGGACTTTTTCGATGTCAGTTAAGGATTTTATGATAAATTTGGCAATTCCAAGAGTTAAAAGCAGACACTGCGTGTATTCTCAGATAACGAAGTATAGGTAATATGATGATAAACATACAACTTCCTCAACTCTAGATTTTCGTCACTAATTGTTACACATTTACAGCCCAGGCCAGCTTTTTACTGGAATTGTTTCTTAATTTGTCTCACTAAACTGCTCCTTCATTCTAACTGGCAGAAGCAATGGATTCCGAGACTAATAACAAAACTTCATGCTGTGAAACCTCAGGGAACCTTGGTCCTGCCCATGAATAGAAAACCCGATGTCCTTAACTCTGTTTGCGCATTGGACAATGGACATACCAGATTTTCTCATACTTTCATTTGTTGCTTGGAAAGGAACCACCAATGTGCTCGCGATGTAATCCTCGTCACATATCAGTCCCCCCCCATATACTTTTTTAGAATGCCCAATCTTTAATAATTCGTCCTTTGCAAAGTTTTAAAACGCCTCAATTTCTTAGCTAATTTACTTGATGTAACCTCGAGTTCAAATTTTTGCATTTTAAGGTTCATAAAACGTTTTATTCACTGATTTATATTTTTTATTTAACTAATTACTTTTTTTACTTCTATCATTACACGATTGTTTTAATTTCTTTTGCATTGATATCATTTTCACTTTCGTTTGGCGCAGTATAGCCAACCTAATGGCTCTGTGCCACAAACATTTAAAACATCTGACAAGTATATATCGTTTTATAAACTGTCATGCACCAGACGATGGACCAGAGAGGATTTTACAGCTTTTAAGACCTAGACGAGCTGTTAAGAGATGATGGTGGTTTTCTTTTATCATCTATTTATTAAAGGGATCTTAAGATACTCTTTTCTATTTGGACTACATTGATTTTCATGTGTCAATTTTTTTCTACAAGGAAGCGTTTTCATTAGATGAATTAAGGTATTTTAATACATCAACAATGAAAAGAACTATCCTGAATATGTTCAGTATCTCAAAGGAAAAGAAATTCTGAATGAGGGTTCTTTGTACAGACAGACTGGAAGACAATGAGGGCCGTTTTGACCCTCATGAGTCCCAGCAATGCCCTTCCCATTTCAACCAAAATCAGACAATTTTTTATTCATATTTTAATGTACTCTCTATGTAAACTGTTTTAAAGTTACAAAATTTTTTGAAAACTGAAATTACAAATCATTTAATTTCAACACAGGTTGTCTTCTTTGTATCTCGTATTTAAAAAAATTGAAATTAAAATTCAAAAATAGTTAAAAGTAACACGAAGTTTAAAAAATGTTAGACATTTTTCTCCACGCGTAAAAGCGACAAAACCCAGTAACTTATAGGTATATCATTGTCGGCAGCTAACGTGATCTGCTCGTGGGCATGAGGGTGGCGCTACCTCCAAAAAAAGTTGTAGCACGTGACCGTCGTATACAAGAGAATGAAAATCGTGGATTGTATAAAACCAGCTTGAAAAATCGTCAGCAGCGAAAATTCAAACCAATCGGGTGTGACTTTGACGGTGACGCAGGTTCGTCTTCCACAATACCGGAAACTCAATCTGAAAGGTTGTCTCCACCGCGTCAGCGTGCTACAAACTTTTTTTGGCGAGTAGCATCACTCTCTTGCCGACGTAAATACCAGACCACGATAGGCTGCCGTGTGAGCTTTACCCTACCATTGTTACTTTTTTTTTTTCCTTTAGTTGTTTTATTACAATAGGTAAAGCTCCATCAGACTGTTCATTTGTAATGAGAGCAGCCAACTGTAGAGAAAAAGGAAATAAACCATCATGAGCTGCGAATAGATTTGAAACATAAAAAAATCTTATAATATTATTCTGAAATTTAATTAATTTCTGATTTTGAATCGAATAAGTTCCAATGGCTAGAACTCTTTCAAATCAAATAAAAAGCACAAATTTAAATTATTCTAAAAATACCGCACATATCTCCCCCAAATAAGAGTTATGTGACGCCCCAGAGCAGGTGCTTATTTGTCTATATTTGATAACAATAGTATACAGCAAAAAGCTTTAGAATCTTCGATAGATTTCTTTGCGTTCCTTGCATACTTTTATAAATTTAACTGTAACACATGTATTATTAAATAAAAAAATACTTTGGAGCGGCAGGAAGGAATTTTTGAAAGAGAAAATGCGAGCATTCATTTAGTACAAATTTGATTTGTGCGATTATAAAATATTATTAGTGGTAAGAAAAGAATCAGGAGAGAATATAGAATGTTATTTCTTAATTCTATAAAGTTTTGTAGTATTTTCTTTTTTTCTATTTTATGGCAGGCAGAAACGTTTTCCGAGCCTGTTGACTTGTGAATCGATCAAACCCAGTGTAAAAAAAAGACCATACTGAACTGCGAAGGTATATTAAAAAAATGTGAAACAAATCAAAAGAATAATCTGAAATTTAAACCACCACATTTTTAAATTGAACAAGATAGATTACACGCCCTTTCAAATCAAATAAAGCACAATTATGCAGAAAAATACTCACAAACATTCACGCACACCCTGTCCCTCCATGTATTACTTAACCTCTTATATAATTGGTCCTTGAAAACAGTATATTTACCAAATTCTATAATTTTTAATTGAATAATTTGTTCCAAAAAAAGAGTCAGCAAAGAAATAACACTCAAAATAAAAAAGTGCAAAAATCCTCATAAAACTAAGCTAAAAGAATTTTCACCCTGACGTTATTGAGACAACAGTTTTCTCATCATAGTCCGTCACTCTTTCATTTTGCCAGTGATTTCTTGTCGAAGGCTTCTATCCTGAATACTTATCGCAGTTTGAATTGGAAGTGGATTGGGGTAAAAAGCACGCACGAAAGTTTCCTCGTTCTTGAACAAGCATAAGAACTTATAAAATTTGGAAATATAAAAAATTTCACATCTTAAAAAGTTTCTATATAATAACCCTCCACCGGGAGCATTATTCGTACGGACCCAGTTCAGTCTCAAAGCGCCTGTCATTTACTTTCAGCATTCTAAAATTACTAAAAAGCCTTCGTGGGAAGGCTTAAATGAAATAAAGTGGAGATATCATTCCCAAAAGAGTCATCATGAAGAGAAGATACGAGAACCACGTACTTCTTCCCTCTCGGAACGTCCAGCACTTATATAAAACATCATGGTGTATAGTTTCTTTCCTTTGACAGAAACAGGCTTCGGCACTACCGATTTTTACAACAATAAATTTGACAAGATAAAGTCATGAAATGAGTAAGATAAACATCATTGATAAAAAAAAAGCAATTGGATATTGCGAACGATAATATGAGTGAATTATTCGGGCGCAATGTGCCTGTAAGACCAATATGGCGATATCTCCACTCCACGTAGCGTGCAAGTCAACTGAATACGAGGCTGAAAACATGAGGTGAAGAAAGGAGACTCATTAGGCAGGAGTTAGAGTTCTCATCCTTTCCATGAAGTGGAAGGGGATCGAAAATATCCAAGAATAAGTTAGGTTCTTAAGCGGGTTTACACGCGAACAGTAGAAAAACCGACAGTAAGGATGACGCATGCGCAGAATCATCAAAGTTTTAACCAGGCCACGGCAAGTCTCTGTCCGAACTTGACAGTCGAAAACCGACAGTAGGTTGACGCATGCGCAGAATCATCAAAGTTTTAACCAGGCCACGGCAAGTCTCTGTCCGGAACTTCTGACAGCGACATCCTACTGTCGGTTTTACTGTTCGCGTAATCCCGCTTTAGTGCGTCTTAGGTAGGTGTCTCTTAAATAAGGTGTGTCTCTTTAGGTAGGTTGAGCCCGATTTGAGTGGTTAAACGAAACAATAATATAAATCATGCAAACTTTTTCGCACTTTCATGCTTTCTAGTATTTGATTCTATTATCTTGCTGAAGCAAAGAACAGTTAGTGAAATATCAAACATGATTCAGTAGAAGTCTTGAAATCAAAATGGTTGAAATCTAGAAGTTCAAATATACTCTTATTAAAAAGCGCCAGAACGCCAAGTCGCCAAAGCAAAATGGATGCTAATGGTAAAAAAGACGTGCATGGGTCACAGTTAAAAGTTAATCGTTTAAAGTTTAATCTTGTTTCGAACCCATTGCGTTACTGGTTTGTCGTTACACTATTTCCAGTTTCAGATGTAGAATTTCAACAGAACTATTAGCTTTCCTAGTTCATTGAGTGTAAGGAATATGTATGTATATTCTTTTAATTAACCTAATGAAGCAGTAGAAATTGTGCTCGCGATGCATGCGGCATCTGGAGTAGGCGCCGGGCGAATTTTTTTAACTTAAAAACATCAGCAGCTTCGCTTTCAGTAAAGCAGGAACCTTGTAGCTTCGTCAGCTTAGTGAATACATGGAATCAGCTTCTTTTAATTACTCTAATGAAGCAGCAGAACAATTTTCCTCAGTAGATGTTCTTCGTGAACAAATAATAGTAAAAATTAAGACTTACTCAGTTCTAATATTTGCACTTGGGAGGAAACGCCTAACGATATCAAAAGAAAATGACTATAATACTATGACTAGACTAACTATACAAAGTTAAAAAAAGTAATATGTTAAAAAGACTTAAAAAAATATTTATAATCATAATATTAAACGGAAAAAAAATTAATCAAAGAAGGAACAGGAAGCCAAGCTCCTGGTTATAAAACAGCAATACATATTCCATGTATCCCGAGAGACTTAAAACTTCGAAAATCAGGTTTAAATGCCTTAAAATGTTGATATAAACCCACCAGAAACAGAGTTCAGAATGTAAAGTTTAGCGAAACATCTGCCAAATGTTTATTTCGCTTATTAAATGCTTTAGACTTAATTGTATAAATTATACAAAAAAGCTAAACTTTCTCTTCCTTGAAAATCAAATATAATCGCAGGGACGAACCTGCAGACAAAGCATTGATTACCTTACCGACCGCCGATGGGGCCTTAGATGGATAAGTTGTTTTCCAATGTTTCTTCTTACTTCAAATAAAGATTCACTATCAAATTTGGTTGATCTATAATAATGCGACCCTATTGGAGTTTTAGTTTCATTTAAATATTTTATAAACCTGTTAATTCGTGGTATTTCAGTTCATTCATTCAATTCTGCTAGTCTGGAAACAACACCGAGTATTCAGCGTTAGAAAATTGCAGCGCCATAAGAGTTTTGAAAAAGATTTTATTTTACATCTACGCACTGAAACGCACTTAAAAACAGAAAAACCGACATCAGCATTTTGTGCTCTGTAAAGAATATTAAAGCGTTTTATGCAAAAGGAAATAAGAACAATTGCATAAACATTTTACTGCATTGCCAAATAATACGAAGCAAATAGTGCACGCATACTAATCCACCACAATCACCTAACTTTTTCACGTTCATATATGTTAAGGGATGGACGATTTATTTTGGACACACTGATAACAACAAAAGAAAAATAGCTACAACATTCACTTAATCATTTTCGTACAACTTCTTGCTCCGACAAAGGATCCAAAAAAAACAATAGCATCTTCAAAGATAGAAGAATTGATGATTTATTTCCAATGAGTTTATGAATATGTAAAGAACCTTAACCTTGTTAATAAAAAAAATTCTTTTTGTGCCGATCACAATGATTGAAGCAAGCGGAGTAAAAATCATTATAAATACTCTAAATGGTCACGTTCTGGTTAGAAGTTTCATATATTAATGTTAGTTGCTCCTGATTAGTAGGTGAAGAACAAAATATGATTTCAAAATTGTAATTAGAACTTTAATTATTGAAAATATCTCTTGATTTTACCATTTATTCTAAATAACTGCACATAACATTATGAACTGAAACAAATTTCATGTCAATTTTTTTTTTAAAAAATTATACCGGGCTTTTTGCCACCAGGCTTTTTTATACTTTCTTTCATTTTAAAAATTTTTATAATAATTTTATGCCTCAGTGCCCCCCCCCTGTTGCAAATTGAATTTACTTCTCTTCCATTCTTTGCTGAAACAGTCGAAGGGTTGTTTAATTATGGAGTCGGCTCCTATAATGTAATCTTTATGCAAAATTTAGCAAATTACCTTCTCGAAAGAATTTAAATTTCCAGACACTCTTGGAAAATCTTTCTCTTACTTTATCGTATACAATAAAGAGAAGGTATTCAAACAATCAATAGAAAACTAAAGCAAAATTCAAAAAAAATTGAAATTGCGCTATTACTTTCTCTTTTTTTTTAAATTTTGGCTTTATTGGTATATCTGTTTACAGAAAGTACAATCGTCGTAATCTGCACTCTCGAGATTTTGCTGAATCTCCACGTTTTAGAGCTCCCCATAGTCCGAAACGCAATTTTGGAATATCTGTTCGTCTGTGAACACGATATCTGTCACAGCTACGGGGATGAAATTTGGTATGTGATCTTTACACATAATTTGTAGATTTCTGTAAAAATTTGGACAAAATTCGTCTACGGGAATCTGTCTGTGTGTCTGTCCACGTTCATGTGAACACTGTAACTAAAAAACTTTAAGTTCCAAATGGATAAAATTTGGTACACAGTTTTATCATCAGTAATGTAGGTCCGTTTCACATTTTGATCAAACTGTCAAAGGGCTGGACCGTCTGTCGTAATCTGTATAATTGCTATATTCTTAAACATTATAACCTACCACAAGGGGACTTATATAAAGGAAATTTGGTATGTGGCCTTAACCTTAACTGTAGATTTGTGTACTATTTTTGTTTCAATCGGTTAAAAAAGGCGTTCAATTTGTTGGATCCAATTTTCTTATTTAAGCGTACTATTTCCGTCTTGGCGAGCTTGACCTTACGCGCGCTGAAAGAAACAAGTGGATAAACATTGTACTTCTGCTACAGTGGATTCGAATTTTTTAACGACGCGAGGAATGGTAGGTTGCCATAATTGCTGCTACACTGATTCGGGATGTTTAGATGCTAAATAAATAAATCATGAATAGAGGCAAGCTTTATTTTAACTCTGATAAAAAAAATCAGTAAAGTCAATCTTATAAAATGAACACGTAGAATAATAAAAAAAGGTGAGAGGCTAATCCTTTTTAGAACAGTCACACTTTAAAGCTTATTTTACTTTCTTATTTATATCATTTTTTCAATTAATTATGAAATTGGGCGCAAGTCATTTTAAAATGTAATGACGCAGAGTTTAGATGAAAAAACGAAACAAATAATAATACGGGTCTGGTAGTGAAATTTCGGTGACATTCTGCATATACGGGAATTATGGCTCAAGGGAGAGGGAAAACGCCACCTTTTCGTGAAGTATACGAGAAATTTGAGGGGAGATTTGGCCTCAAACTAGAGACCATTCTCTACACAAAGGGGTTTTCAAATTGATCGAAATATATTTTGTAATTGCTCGATGTAATTTACGAAATTAGTAAACACCATCATGCTAAGATGTTTATGGACTACGTGTTCAAACTTCTTTACCGTATCAAAGTTGAACTTGTTCGAATCCAATCTGCTTAATTATAATAAACATTAAAAAAAAATAATAATAGTGATTTTTTTTGTATTACACCACTCTTATGTTTAAGAGCAGCGTGTTTTAAACAGAATGTTGTGGGCGATGATGAAGAGAATGTTTTACTCGGTTTTCAAAAAAATTTATATAAGAACATTTCTATAAAAAAAAAGTGGTAGTTAATGTCATCATATATTTTAATATTGGTAATTTAATTACAATGCAGAGAATAAACTTTATGCGCAAAATTATTTCCCTGAAAAGTAAATAATCTGGAGTTGTGGGCTTATTCTTAAATCTAAGAAAATCCATTACAGTTTTGTGTTCTGTAAACGTGAATGATAGTGTTTTTATTTCAATCATTAAACATACTAGAAAACTTTAATGTAATGTGCAAAATGCGATTTATTAGTATCTGAGTGTTAAAACACATATTAAATACTAAAAACCTCCATATTTATCATAAGTAATTATATGGAAGGGGCAATTTTAGACAAAACATTAAGAAAAAAATTGGTTGCAATTTTAGCTGAATCTTTTGTAAATAAAAGTTTCATTTACCTTTGTACCGACAATTCAATGGATAAAAAACCAATGGCATTCTTCAAAGACTGATTGTAGAACTTTTGACTTTTTCCATATTTTTTATAACTATTGAATTGGGGAGGGGGTTGGATTTGAACCAGCGCACAGTGTGTACTGGCAATCTAGGTGGAAAAAATTAAGATTTCGACCTCTTTAGAAATTATTAATCTCTATACATCTTGTTGGGGCAAACTATCCGTTGCATATGAAAAAATGGGTTTAGTTTTCAGAATATCGCCAGGGGGAGCTATGATACCGTCCCAATAGGGCGCGATCTCGCACCTGCCGCGATGAGTCCTAACTGCTAGTTCTCTGAGCAGAAAATTGCTGACGTTATGTTCAACAACTACTGTTTCTAAATATTTTTATTTCCGCACTTACATTTCTGCTGGCATTTTCTGTCCATCAGTGTCTTTTTTGTTTGAAGAACAGAGTTTATTAAGCCGCAAAATAAGCCTCTAAAAGTGATGAGTCATTTTTTTGTAATGCGAAAGCGAAGTCATAAGTTTATGTAAAGTTTTATTTAGGAGTCCACTGAGTACCACTTTGTGGTTGGGTAGTCATCAAAGATAGAACATTTATAAAAGTTCATATTAAAAAAATATCTTGCGAAAACTTGCGATTTTTTTAAATCCTTTCTTCAGAATGGCACATTCAATTTCTCTCGGAGACAGCTGAAGTATGGATGAAAACCCGAAATGTTCAAAAGTAGATGACATTTGCATTTATTATAATAACTTGAACTCTTTTCGGGCTGTCTGAGTTTACGGTGCCTAATTTTACTTTGTTCCTCTTAGGAACGCCAACTCCCCTTGCCGCCAGGAACGGAGATGAGAGAACAATTGTTTTGTTGTGCAATGATGTTTTATCGTGCGAGGTTTGGTGCATGCGCAGAAATTGATCTTTCATCGGTTTTGCGCATGGCGCGATATTAAAATCTGTTTTGATTGGTTTGTTCCTTTCATGTAGATTGGTTGATCCACTGAATTTGATTAAAAAATCGTTTGGAATTCTCCCCAGTTTTTTAGAAAAATCGTTTGGAATCTTGGTTTCAATTTTTCTTGAAAAAATCGTTTGAAATTTTTTTGGTTTTAATTTTGAAAATCGTTTGGAATTCTTACTTAATTTTTGAAAAACTATTTGAATTCTTCTGTTTGATTTTTGTCTCCATTTTATCACTTGTTTCGTGCGGTTCGCTACAGCTATTGTTGATTATGGCCCCGAAGTGTAGTAAAAGTATGTTACTCTGGGAACATTGTTTCCTTTCGACTTACCATCAGCTTGAGACAGCTGAAGCAAGTTGTTTTTTTCATTGGTGTTGAACAGGGATTACTAAGCGCGGCATGAGTGTCCGAAAAGCGTAAACAGCAAATGGAACACGGTTGGGCGATTCGAGGCGTATTCAGCGGCTCTAATAGCTGGTCGCTTCGAGGACAGAATGGCCACACTCAAAAGAATATCAGAGAAGGTTCCTGGTTTGAGCGCAGTCCGTGCCCATACCGACTATCCTTAAATCTCCTTATTTATGTGCGGAAATGAGAAATTGATTCATTCTTGATGAGCTGAATATAACCTCCAAAACATGGTACAGATTGGCCATAGTTTTGCAGAGAGAAGTGCATCATTGGAAATTTTGATATGGCGGTCAGGCAAAACTGGAGGACCTAGCAATCGTTGTGGAAAAGACGAAAGCAAATTTGGAAAACGTAAATACACAGATGCAAAAGAGTGTTGGAAGATGGCAGTATTTGAAGGTTGAGAGTAGGTGTAACAATAATGTTTCTTCGGGCTGTGAGACTCGGACAATCATTTACTTTAGTGATAGAAGAACATATTCTCCGGGAACGCACAGTGATGTTCAAGATTTGTTGGTCGTCGTACAGTGCCGTCCGATTAAGGAATGTGCATCTCAGTGAATCTACAGGCATGCATTTAGTTGCATCCAGATACAGGTGCTCACACACAATCATAGCGAAACGTGGAGTGCTATTAAAAGGGTTTAATGGAACAAACATTGAAAAGCCACTGATTCTTATTAGCTGGTATATGTGGAAACTGGAAGATTCTACCCAGATTCATCGATGAATCTTTACTGAATATGATTAAGGAGGTATCCTCCACTGCAATATGATAAAAGGAAATTGAAGAAGAAGAAGAAAAAAGGAACAAAAGTAAAGATAAAAAAATCCCGATTGCTTTCCGGGAATAATTAAAAAGGTATGTAGTTTTATCTACATCTTTTTCGTTTTAGAACATTTTCATTTCACTTTAGGTTCAGAACTGTGTATAGTATATCGTAGTTTTCGTCTTCAGGAATAGTTGCTTATTAGTGTCCCGCTGTGCAGAAATCGAAGCTTGCTGATATTTTATGGTTAAAACTTTAGTTAATCCAGTGATGATCCAGGTTCGCATGCGGGAATCTCTTTTTAGAATTAAAAACACTAGATGCCTAACATTCAATGAAGAGTTCGAAGCTAACTAGTCATCTATGCTGAAGCGAAGTCCGCTGATGTTTTTTTGAGTTAAAAAAATTTGCCTGAACACGTTTGAAATGCCCAAGGCATTCCATGCTGAATTCTCATTAAATGAAGCATACGCAGTAGAAGCAATGAGCAGCATCTGCGCATCCAAAACAGTATTTGGCGACTGACATAAAAATTACCAAGAAGAACTGAGCTGAGAAACAGCGGCACCGTAAACCGTGGTTTGCCCTCTTCGAATTCCAGAAACGCTGTGATAAGCTTCCAAGAACAAGCGCTTGTGTTAATGGTGATATGGTTTTGTCCAATGCCCAACGAATACTCTGAGCGCTGAAAATCTTAAATTTAAAATTTGTATCCGCTCATCATAAAGTCAAAAGGAACCGCAGTAGTGTTCGAACAGTTAGTATGGCAGAAACATCAGCAGAAATAATTTGCAGACACTCGTTGACTCACACTGTTCATGTATTTGTCACAATGAATTTGTTATTAGAAAAATTATGTTTAATCACAGATACCGCTTTTTGAATTTATTATGAATGAGGATGTGATGGGATCCGAGCAAAACTGATATAAACAAAGTTTTCAGGAAAATTAGTGTGACTAAAAGCCTTCTTTCTAACATTTGGATAGTTCCATTTCCAAATTTATAGAATAGGTAAAGACGATCCTAAAAGTGTAATTTGAAAACCACTCCATCTTAGACAAGTACTATGACTCGATTAAATTATTTGCCAAAGAATCAACAGGATTTGATTACACATACAAAAGTTAGCAAAATAAAACGTCAATACAAAAGAACTCGAAACTGACGAAAATTTTGATGATTTGGAAAATTTCTGTAACGCCAACTCTGATATTTTGTATCAGTCGGAAAAGTTTGTAATATGCTGTATCATGTGTCCATCCACCCAAACATGTTTACTTGAGGGGCGAAACCCCAATATGAAATGAACAAATTACGTGTCATCCCTGAAAAGAAATGAGTAAAGAATTTCTACTCGTTTGTCATATCACCCTCCACTTGGATAAGGCTAATAGAATGCGTTCTTCAGTTTCATATAAGGTGTAAATAAAACGTTTGCTAACAGAGGAGCTGGAAAAAAGAAAAAGTATCTAAAAAAAAAGAAGTTTAAGAGATATTAGACGAGAATTAAGTCTTTGCTTCACACATGTCACAGCAAACAGTAGAACACAAATGACGGCAACACTGTCCGTGAAAACTTTAGACATCCTGAGAAAAACGGCATCAGACAACTGAGTGGAGTTTATTATCAAGCGTTTGGAATTTTCTCGAAGGCATAAACTGTAACATAAAATCAATTTGAGAAATTGCAGAATTTAATGAGAGTGACACAAGACATACTTCCGAAACTACAGTTGGTATCCAATGCTTATAAGTCAACATAAAATTTATTTAACTGATAGAATATAATTGAGCGTATTCTGATTGGATCATACTCTGAAGAGTCAGGAGGCAAGAAATTAAAATAATTAGGCAATATAGAACTATCACAAGGGAAGCCATCTACGATAACAAATACAGACTTACTACTAGATTTGCTCATATATCCGATAGTAAAAGTTTACGGGCAGCTCCAAACATAGAAAACGGAATGGGTCGAGAAATGAAAAAATTATTATTATTATGCTATTACTGATGAGGAAGATCTCGTCATCGTGTCTGAGGACTCATCAGAAGAGAGCAGTACCTCAGAATGAAAACATACTGCCTTATTATTCCAACGTGCGAAACACTTTGTACGATGTTTTCTACTAAAAAATCATTATTCAATTCTTTTTTTTCCAATCTTTTCTGTTTTATATTTTTAGCTCGATTTTTCTAAATATTTACATTACTATACTTAACAAATATAATATTTTATCTGAAAAATACGAGATTACTTTTATTTTTTTTTCTTTATTTCTAGAACATCAGTGTTTCTTATATAACATGTTTCTATGCGTATGCATACATTATCTCTTCCTTGTAATGGAGCTAATATTTATGTTATTGTGAAAACGTTTTTAAAATTTCTCATGTATTAAAATAAGTTGTTCAGTTAAACAGATTTGTATGTTATTAGCAGTATTTGTCCTAAAAACCGAACAATCAACTTTTGTTTTGAAATATTAAATTTTTCCACCTAGATTGTCGACATTACACACTGTGCAGCGCCTGGATTAGACCGGTATCATAATAAATTTGAAGTAAGAGAAAATGAGATGGCCCAACTCCCATGAGCCATGTGGTTTTCTTTGAATCGACTGATTTATGGCCATTTTAGCCGTTTTTTCCAATGACTTAAAGTGCATTTCATAAAAAGTCAATGCAACTGCTCTGTTGAGAAATAAACTACAAAAACTTATAATACCTGTTTTCGTCAAAATTGCTTCTACCTCACTCTGCATCAAGCCTAAAATATTCCTTCAGAATAAAATATTCCGTCAGAAAAGAAGAGATTCGCACAAGCCTATGTTGCTGAAAATGAGGAAGCTGTTTCAGTAAACCTTCCGAATTATGATCAGGTTTTTGCAATTTAACATTCAAATTTATTTTCTCAAATGTATCATCAGGTGGCACCACATTTTAATTTCTCACACACGAAAAGAAATACTGTAATTATATTTTTTTTAAATCTGCATCGAGATTTTTATGAATCTTTACATTTTAGACCTCCCTGAGAGAAACTCCTTTAGACCTCACTTAAAGAAATGCAGTTTAATATATGATCTTTCAACCATATTTGTAGATTTCTGTCAAATTTAGGATGAATTCCGCCGAGGAGAAATCTTTCTATCTCTGTTGATGTGAACATTATATCTCAAAAGTTTAAATGGCTAGATGGATAAAATTTCTTACTCAATTTTATCATAAAAATTGTAGTTCCATATTAAATTTTGGACGAAATCAGAAAAAGGGATGGCTGTTTGTCTGTCTGTATATTCGCGTGGAGTTGAAAACGATAACACTAAACAGTAATGATTTTAAAAAAACTGAAATTAAATTTGGTATCTGGTCTTCTAACTCTAATTGCAGATCCGTATCAAATTTTGGTTTCAGTGGTTCGGAAAAAAAGGCTTTCAAAATGCATATTCGGTTTTCTTCTCAAACCATGTCACACAAAAAGCACAATGTTATGCATTGATGCCCGCTTGGCAAATTTCGCCCCTCTAGTATTGTTGCCAATTCGCCTTGGCGCTATGTAAGAGGCCAAAATAAATCAGAGTACTCCTGTCATTCTGAGCCTTCCTGAAGATGGAAAAAAAGTCAGAATAGCTACAAAAGTATGGCACCATCATAATAATTGCCAATTTATTTTCGTCTGTACAAATTAAAAAATAATAAAATAAATAAAAATAACCAACCTTAAGATTTATGTGCTCTGTAAGGCATATATAGAAGCGTTTTCATATGCATCATCATAAGGGAAAAGAGTCAGAAAACTTTTAATTCAAAATTAAATAATTCGAAGTAACTAGAATCCCTTCTTAAAACACCAATGACGTAATTGAATCATGTTAATTACAGGTTATCGGATCCATGATGTATTTTGCTAAAAACAATGGCATCTTCAAAGAGAGACAGAAGAATATGTGACTTATTTCCTCAAGTTAATAAATACGTAAAGACTTTTTCTGTATTTTTAACCTTGTTAACTTGAGCATGCTTTTAGGCTTTCACGATAAGTGTAAATTTTTTCTTCGAAATCATCCCAAACACTCTTCAGTTCCGGCCGTTCGACCAAGAGCTAGGAAATTTGGTACTGTGTTAATTCTTGAGAAGTAGGTAATAAATAAAACATAATTTAGAAATTGTAATGAGATTCTTAATTAAATAAAAATTAATTATGGTTTCTCCGTTTCTCCTCATTAGTAATGAGCACATAAACATGCAAAGACAGCAAATTAAAATTTAAAAAAAAATAGATTTTTAATAACTTAAATTTTTTTCAGTGCGGTTTTTGTTTCCTTGTAAACTTTGTATTAAATTTTTTATCAAAATCTTCTGATGCAGTAAATTAACACCATTCATTTGCTATTGAAATGGACAATACAGTACTACAATGTAATTTTGAACTCAAAAAATTAGTAATTCGGCATTTCCAAAATATTTAATATTCGAGGATTACTTCCGTACTTCTGTTTCAAATTTGTGGAAGTACACAGAATTTTGTATAGTTCTGATCTAATATTTTGAGTTGGAAAATTATAATGTTCAAATGCTTCTTGGACAAGGGGCTCAAATTTAATTTTCCATATCAAAGTAAAATTCATTTAGATCAGTGGTCGCCACTCATTAGTCAAATATCATTAAGATTTCTTTTGAGAGCAAATTCTTTTCAAGAACCATGTTTTCAGGAGTCAGTTTAAACTAGCTACTAACAATTAAATTAAACCAGACATTATAATAATCGTACGTATAGAGCAACATCAGAAACTTTTGCCTATTTATTTATTACTGAACAAAAAATAGGGATTTAAAAAAATAACCGATATTAAGTGTTTTGTGTTATGTATGGAGTATCTAGAAACGTCTTCATATAAATAAGAACAAGAATAATTTCGAAACAATTAATGAAATGACAATTAATGTGAAGTAATATGCACGAGCATATTAAAACACCAATGTCCTAACTGAAACATGTTATGTATAAGTTTTTAATGGATAATGCACTCTTTGACACACAAATCAAAAAATAGATACAATTTTCACTGAATCGTTTGCGAAATTTTCGCAAAAACTTTACACAGACAATTAATTCCAAAATCAATTGCATCTTCAAAGATGCATAGAAGTATTGGTAACTTCTTTCGACAAGATAATAAATATGTTAAGCCAGTTTAGGCTTTTTTTAAACATGTTCTCTCAAGTGTGTAATATATAAAAATAGATTTCAAAATTTGAATTAGATTTTTAATTCACTAAAAATTAATGAGGATTTTGCTGTTTTACCTCAATAACTATTGAGCATGTAATCATACAAATGCATCAAATTAACATTCAAAAAATTAAATTTGCAATGATAGAAATTTTTTCCATGCAATCTTATCTTTCATTTTTTTAAAATTTATAATGCAAATCGAGTTACGCAATAGATTTATACCATTTATGTGCTAGTGAAATGGCCAATATGATGCTTAATTGTAGAGTAGCTTACCACATTGCAATGCCAAACATTAGTGAATCGGCATTTCGAAAATATTTAATTTAAAAAAATTTCTCGAAAACTTTTCTTTCAAATTTATAGATGTAGTAGCATTTTGTATTACTTTGATGTAATTGTTCGAATTAATAAATTACCACATACAAATGTTTCTCGAACTAGAAGTTTCAATTTCGTTTTCCATATCAAAGTACTATTGGTTTCGACTAATTTCTCTATCGCAATAATAATGGCGCCAGACTAATTTCTTTCCATCGTTAAATATCCGTGAGAATTTCAGCAGATATTTCTTATACTGGCCGTCGAATGGCGCTGCATTCACGTAAAAGCACTAGGGCTGATATCGGAGTTTATTTTCTGTTTTGAGGATTGTTGCATTTTGTCTCATATTGTCAAATTACACCACTCTTAAATTCAAGAGCATCGTTTCATCTATAAGTCCAAGGTCTACACTACATCTCAAAAGAAATTCGAGACTAGACGAGACCTCCAATCGGCTAAGACTTTTGGCCAGGATGTGCTAGGGATCTTCAGAGGTAGCGAAGTCATGGTAATCTGGTCTGTAGCAGAAGCGAATATATTTATGTATATAATATAATCTTTAAATATTTTAATAGTGGTAATTTTGTATACCGATATCAAAATATGCCACTCATAAAACAATGGCATACTTTAGATGCTGATTGCAGAACTAGTCTCCTCTCTATATTATAAATATGTATAGTTAGATTACATTTTATTAAGCCTGTGAATATTATAATTTATTTAAGCTGCCCTACTGTTTGTAAATTACTTGATGCGCTGCGTAATAAAATAAATAAAAATAACTGACATAAGATTTTATGTGCTCTGTAAGGCATATATAGAAGCATTTTCATATGCTTCATCATAAGGAAAAAGAATCAGAAAACTTTTAATACCATACTAAATAATTCGAAGTAACTAGAATCCCTTTCTTAAAACACCAATCACCTAATTGAAACAAGTTAATTACAAGTTATCGGATCCATGATGTATTTTGCTAAAAACAATGGCATCTTCAAAGAGAGGCAGAAGAATATGTGACTTATTTCCTCAAGTTAATAAACACGTAAAGACTTTTTCTGTATTTTTTAAACTTGTTAACTTCAGCATGCTTTTAGGCTTTCACAGTATGTGTAAATTTTGTTGTGCAAAATCATTCCAAACACTTTACAGGGCCGAACGTTCGACCAAGATATTGGAAATTTGGTACGGTCTTAATTCTTGAGTAATAGGTAATAAAAAAAAACAGAATTTAGAAATTATAATGAGATTCTTAATTCAATAAAAATTATTTCTGACTTTGCAGTTTCTCCTCATAACTAGTGAGCACATAATCCTGCAAAGACAGCAAATTAAAATTTTTAAAAAAATTGATTTTCAATAATTTAAATCGTCTTTTCATCGTTTTTAATTTTTTTCAATGCAAGTTATTGTTCCCTTTTAAACTTTTTTTCAAAACTTTTTATGAAAATCGTCCGATGCAATAGATTAACACCATTCATTTGCTATTCAAATGGTCAATACAGGACTACAATGTAATTTTTAATTCAAAAAATTAGTAAATCGGCATTTCAAAAAAATTTAATATTCAAGGATTGCTTAAGTACTTTTGTTTCAAATTTGTGGAAGCACACAGAATTTTGTATAGTTCTGGTGTAATATTTTGAGTTGGAAAATTGTAATGTTCAAATGCTTTTTGGACAAGGGGCTCAAATTTAATTTTCCATATCAAAGTAAAATTCATTTAGATCAGTGGTCGCCACTCATTAGTCAAATATCATTAAGATTTCTTTTGAGAGCAAATTCTTTTCAAGAACTATGTTTTCAGGAGTCAGTTTAAACTAGCTACTAACAATTAAATTAAACCAGACATTATAATAATAGTACGTATAGAGCAACATCAGAAACTTTTGCCAATTTATTAATTACTAAACAAAAAATAAGAATAAGAATTTTTTAAATAACCGATATTAAGTGCTTCGTGTTATGTAAGGTGTATCTAGATAGGTCTTCATATAAATGAGAACACGAACAATTTCAAAACAATTAATGAAATGACAAATTATGTGAAGTAATTTGCACCCGCGTATTAATACACCAATGATCTAACTGAAACATGCTATGTATAAGTTTTTGATGGATAGCGTACTCTTTGACTTACAATCAAAATATTATATACAATATTCACTGAATCGTTTATGAAATTTTCGTACGAACTTTACACAATCAAACAATTCCAAAATCAATTGCATCTTCAAAGATGCATAGAAGTATTGGTAACTTCTTTCGACGAATTTATAAATATATTAAGCCAGTCTATGCTTATTTTTAACCATGTTCACTTTAGTATGTAATATATAAAAAGGGTTTTCAAAATTTTAATTAGATTTTTAATTCACTAAAAATTAATCAGGATTTTGCCGGTTTACCTCAATAACTACTGAGCATATGTTCATTCAAATACATCAAAATAAAATTCAAAATATTTGCAAACATACACATTTTTTTCGATGCAATCTTATCTTTGATTTTAATTTTTTTTTTTTTTCAAAATTTATAATGCAACTCGACTAATCCAATAGATTTATGCAATTTATTTGCTACTCAAATGGTCAATAAACTGTATAATTGTGGAGTAGCCTACCACAGTGCAGTTCCAAAAATTAGTAAATTGGCATTTCCAAAATATTTAATTTTCAAAGATTTCTTGCGTACTTTTCTTTCAAATTTATGCATTTAATAGCATTTTGTATTACTTTGATGTAATTTTTCGAACTAATAAATTATCTTGTGAAAATGCTTCGCTCACTAGAGATTTGAATATCGTTTTCCATATCAAAGTACAATTCGTTTCGACTAATTACTCTATCACACAATAATAATGGCGTCAGACTTGAATTTCTTTCCATCCTTGAGTATTCGTGAGCATTTCCGCAGAGAATTTTTATATTGGCCGTCGAGTGGCGCTACGTTCAGGTAAGAGCAGTAGAGTTGATATCGGAGTTTATTTTCTGAATTGAAGATTGTTGCAATTTGTCTGATATTGTCAAATTACACCACTCTTAAATTTAAGAGCAGCATTTTATTTATTATGAGAAAGTCTTCAGCTTAATGGTACTTAACTGAAAGAATATATGTATATATAAAATAATTTAATATTTCAAAACTGGTAATTTTGTATCGTGCACCGATATCAATTTATGCCACTCATAAAACAACGGCTTTCTTTACATGCTGATTGCAGAACTAAAGACTACACTGTTGTAAAAATTTTCTCCAATCTTCCTCTCCACGCCAGCGGAGGACATTTGACTCCGACAGATTCAATGTGCAAAACGGTCTTTTTACATAGATGGCGCTTTCAGATCTAGAGTCCTCCGAACCCGAGATTTTACAAGCACAACCTGTTATGGGATTCAGAGCAAACCGGACGATATATCTAATTCTAAAAATGCTCTTTTCGAACTATTGGACGTCTAAATCTTGGAAATTCATTAAAATATCGAAATTGAAATTTCTGAAGATTGGAATACTTTCTCTTACGTTATTGCAATAAAAGTAAAATAATACTAATGATAATAATAAAAGTAAATTTCTTTTTAATTGTATGTGATCTTTCTTTGATTGAAAGTCTCTTAGATGTAAAATATTTCTTCTACATAAAGTGATTAACAAAGTCACCTGCTTCCTATGCAAAATCAAAACTATTCAATCTCAGTATCTGTAGAACAATGCTTCTCTATTATATGCATGATTCTTTCCACTTACAATATTTTCTTCTATTTCTTTGCTTTCATTTGTTTCACATTCCAGACTTTTATGTGAAAGGTAAGTAGAAAAAATACTGACTGTACGTGAACTTTATTAAGAAATGTCGAAAATAGCTGGACCAGAGATGGCCAGACTTCTTTAGTGTTGGAAAAAAAAGAAAAGATTGTTTTTTTCGGCTAGACAATCTAGATTATTACAAACTGAACAAGATCTGAAAAAAATATTATTTAAAAAATTCTTTAAAATAAATTAAATGAATGTAACAGTGAACGCAATTCTAAAAATTATATTTCGATAAATGTAAGCATTTCTAGTAGATTTAAAATTTCTGTACTAGTAGGTTGGATTCGACTTCATAAAGCCACATCAGGCCAAAGAGGCATAGTTTTCACATCACTGGGCTAAATGAATGAAATTTGGCATTTTCCAGATTTTAGTTCTATATCAAATTTTGAAAGAAACCTGTCACTGGTAAGTCTGTGTGTCCTCCCGTGTGCATGTGAACACGATAAATAATAAACTTAACAACCTAGATAGCTGAAATTTTTCAAATGGTTGTATCGTCAAAATCGTAAATATGGGAGAAATTTAATGATGGGTTGATTGTCTATATGTCCCCATATGACCGCAATACTCAAAATAGCAACGAGCAAGACAGTTGAAATACTTGGACTCGTTAATAAGACTGTGGATCTATATCAAATGTGGGACGTAAACGTTTAAGGAACAGAGGCTGACAATTTATTTTTGGTTTTATTCTTGATATGACGTGGCCAAACGCCGATATTCTTGGGACTAAGACTCACGCTGCTTTAGTTATTTTTCTTGCAGCTTCACGCTGCTTTTTTTTTTTTTTTTTTTTTTTTTTTTTTTTTTTGCTCATTGGAAATTTAATTTTTTAAAAATGGAAGTAAAAAATAAATGTATTTTGGAGATACCACTAATCGACAGGTTCATTGGAGGAGAAACACGAAATTCATATCCAGGTGATGAATAATTTCAAAGCAAGCAATCAAAGAATGTAATTAATTTTCTCGTATATTGTAGTCACCTATTAACAGTGTTTTCTAAAAATAAGGTATCTCTCTGTTTTAGCTCTAAAAATGAAATGATTAACTAAATGTTTTATAGTTATCAATACGGCATTAGATATAAAGTTTTATTTATAATTTTATACTTCAACTTTTCAAAATCTTTATACAAGGCTTCTCTCTCTTCTTTTGTCAGAAGTCCTGGATTCCTTGTTTGCTAAAGAAGTCGTGCTTGCTTTAAAGCTCGGCTTCTTAGTAAATTTTCCCTTCGATTTTATTTAAACGTTGAATTTCACATTATGACATATACTGGATGTATAGGTAAATTCTTTTCCAACAAAAGACATTCGAACGTAGAAATTTAATAGTTCTGGAAGTAACGGTCATATTGTTGAATTAACTGTAACTAATATTTTTTCTAAAGAAATTACTCAATGAAATTTACTGTACTGAATCGGCTTTAGTCTACGTGGCTGAATCGGTAAAAGAGATGGTGGATTGCGGGTTCTGTCCTTGCTGTATACGAATGACGTTTTTGCTCCCGCATCTTTCTTGGCCACATGACTAACATTTTGGAGATTTTAAGTTTCAGATAATCTATTTTTAAAACTTATTCATGTGAAAATGAATATTTGATCCGATATGATTCCATTTTTCAAACATAGTTTATTATGAGACAATCATAAAATAACATCTTATCTTAATCCCAACAGACAGATTTGCAAGTGTTCTAAATTTAAAAGAATAAAAACTATTATAAATATTAATAAAAATGTATTATAAATATTAATTTTTTCAACAGTTTTCGATAAATTTGCAAGCAGAAGGCACCATTGATATAGAGTAAACAAATCAATTAATCTTCTGATTACAGCTTTTAAGACCTCGACCGAGTTGTTAAGGTGCTTTGCCTTTTTCTATCATTACATCTGATATTTGTTAACGGGAAGTCAAGATGCTGCTCCAGTTGGACTACATTGATTTTCATGTGTCTATTTTAATCATAAGCTTTTTCATTAGATTAATTAATATATCTGAATACATCGGCAATGAAAAGAACCATACACAATATGCTCAGTATATCAAATTAAAAGGAATTCACGAATTCTTGTGATTGAATTCCCTCCGGACAGCAAAGTTAGGTCCAAACCCCGTCTCACAGATGACCAAAGATTGCTTGCCAAAAAACTGCTCCAGGCTCTCCCATCAGCAATTTCATCTTCATGTCCCATCAGTACAACCTCCACGTCCGCTCCATTAATCACCAGCCATCATCAGGAAGATAACGCTTATCCGCGGACGTACGCAGAAGTTGCCAAAGGTGAAGGCAACAATAGCCACACTATTCTGCTTTACCCTGCTGTACCAGATCCTAATGACTCAACTGCTGGTAACAGAAATCCTGAAACTAAGTCAGTGCGGGAACTTCTTAGCTCCAAGCTGAATTCCACAAATGAAAAGATTAAAATTAAGTCTTACCGGAGGATTAAAAACAAGGGTTTAGCAGTCGATTGTGAAAATGACGAAGAGATCCAAAAGCTCATCGACAAAATCCAGAAATCAGCTGATCTGAAAGAAAAAATTGTGCATAAGGAACCGAAGAAAAGACGTCCAAGATGCATCATATACAATATCCCGAAGGACACAACCGAACAAGAGGTAATTGACACAATTGAACTAGCCACTGAATGAGATAGAAATTCTATCGAATTTCCACTCAAACTCAAAGGCCGAAAAGAAGGAGACCAGCATTGGGTAGTGGAGCTCCCAACACCAGCATTCTTCACTCTCGAAGCAGCTGGAAAACTAGTAATGAACTGGATCATTTACGGAATAAAAGAATTTTTCAGTGTCCGCCGCTGTTTCTCCTGCCAGAGTTTCGGCCATCTCCAAAGGAATTGTAAATCAAAAAGAAAATTCTGTGCCTATTGCTCAAAGAATAACGACACGCGAGACTGCACGTCAAGTTATCTAGTTTGCATTAACTGCGACGAATCGAATGATAAAGATGGAACGGATCACGATATCCGACATTCTGCAGCTGATCATAATTGCCCTAGCTATAAAAAAGAAATATTTTTCTACCAGAAATCCGTTAATAATTAAAACTTTCCAAATAAGGACTTTAGAATTGCTGAATACACACAAGAACTTCTTCTTTGGTCAATATCCAAGAATACAATTTATCAACAAGCATAGATAAATGGTCACTACAGATAACTTTTTACTACAACACCCACCTCACCACCAGCATTCAACTAGCTCAACAACCACCAATAAGACAACCTTCTTACAAATTAATCTTAGAAAATCAGAAATAGCAACCTCAACCTTGTCAGAATCCAGCGATTCCCACAACCCCTCTATCATTCTAGTCCAGGAACCATATATACTAGACGGAAGAATAGCGGGTATCCCAAGATCATGGAACCAGTGGCTCTCTAAAAATAACAAGGCAGGAATTATCTCCCTGCCATCTTGCAATAAACCAGTATTCCTCCAATCAACGGTTAATTCAACAGCACTCAAAATACAAACCGAACAAGGCCCACTGACAGTCATCTCCGCCTACTCCTCTCCCTACAAAAATATCATGGAAACGCTGCAGGAGCTACACTCTATCCTCACAGACCTAGGTGATGAAAGGGTCTTGATCTGTGCAGACCTCAATGCACATAGCAGGATATGGGGCTATGCTAATGAAGATACAAGAGGGGCTCAAGTGGAGGACTTTCTCCTAGCCCAACAGCTCTACCTTCTAAATGAAACAAACTCCCCTCCCACATTTGAGCACCGCGGCTGAAAAGGATGGACAGACCTGTCTTTCATCAAAGGCACGGACTTCGCTAACTCCTGCACATGGAAAGTTCTTGAAGATTACAATCCATAGCGATCACAAATATAACCTTATAGAAGCACTTCTCTCAAAATCACACAACAGCTACCCGAGATTCAAGACAGCCTATGGAGGACACAGAAGGATGCTACAACACCTAGGACAAAAAACAAAGCAGCTAGTGCAACAGATAGAAGGAAGCAACACCAAAGATCATCTGGCGAAGGCAACGGAAGAGCTCCAAAAGGCAATCTTCGCAGCATGTAGAAAAGCATACAAGATCAAAAAATTCAAACTAAAAATAAACAACAACTGGAAGAACCAGAGCCTCCAGATAAAGAAAAAAGAATTACAAGCCCTAAAGAGAAGAACTAACAAGTCTGAAGACGACAATAAACTGAAATATCAACTGCAACTTTCCAAAAAAACAAGCAGAGCTAAAAAGAGAGGCGAAAAGGGCAAAAAGGAATTCTTTCCGGAACACCTGCACCAAAACAACAGGCCCATATGGCCGGACTTACAAAGCGGTGGTCAAGAATAAGCATCCTCCAGCGGAGCTCTTTAAGCAATTGGGAAATCCAAGCAGAGGAGACACAAAATCATTTGCTCTTAAAATACTTCAGGAACTCCACCCTCCATCCCACTCACCAGCTACTCCACCCAACTGCTCCCCACTAATTCAAGAACCTCAAATTACAAAAAACTAGATAAGAATACTGAAAAAAGCACCAACAAAGAAGGCCCCAGGATTCGATGCAATAGACTACATCGCACTCAAAGAAGTCAACAATAGCTTCCCTGAAATTCTCCACACCTTTTACAATAAATGTTACCAATTACACTGTTTCCCAGAACCACTGAAAAAGGGAATTATCGTCCTTTTCCACAAGGACGGCAAAGAAGCAGATAAAATTAAGTCCTACAGACCGGTGACATTGCTTCCAACCATAGGCAAAGTGCTGGAACAGATCCTTCTCCGAAGACTCAACCACACGCTCAAAAAGAAAAACATAACAACCAGTTCGGTTTTCGAGAGGGTAGATCCACTGACGACGCCATCCACCAATTGGTTGGAAATATACAAGATGCTAAAAACAAGCAATTGCATACAATGGTCATCTCCCTAGACATCCAAGGAGCTTTTGACCATCTGCAATATAATTCAATTCGCAATAGCCTAGACGAAATCAACTTCCCCTCTCATACAATTGAAACCCTTAAAGATATACTTACTGATAGGAAGGTTACCATCCAAACAGCCCAAGGCCCAGTCAGCTGGTCACAACAGCAGGGATGTGCACAAGGCTCCTGCACAGGCCCAATGTTCTGGAACCTAGTGGCAAATGAGATCATATCCGAAGAATGGCAGCCGAACGTCCATTTACAAGCCTTCGCTGATGACTTTATCTTCGTCATTAGCGAACCCACAGGAGCAAAGTTAAAAGCTACTGCTCAGGCAGCCCTCACGAAATTCCAGCACTGGACTGACAAACACCAACTCAAGGTATCTACAGAAAAATCCACCACCATACTCATCAGCAGATTAGTAAGTGGTCCTCGAGTAAAATGGGATAATCAAATAATTAAAAGATCTACCTCCCTTAAATACCTAGGAGTAAAAATAGACAACAAGCTGAATTGGGCCGATCATCTCATCAACATGAAAACTAAACTAACTCACCTCCACCAAAAAATCACAAGAATAGCAGAAACAAACTGGCGACTTAACAAAGACCTCAGGAGAAGGCTGTATAAAACAGTGACAGAGCGGATGATTCTTCACGGAGCTGCAGCATGGGCCTATCCACTATCAGCCAGACAATCCAGGCTTTTGAATTCAATTCAGAGGAAGTTTCTGCTCAACATCACAGGGGTATATTCCACTACTCCAACAGCCGCACTACAGGTTATAGAAGGGATCTTACCGCTCCACATTAGAGCAGAACAGGAAGCGGTCAACGTCAGAACAGCCAGACTGCGCAAAACATCTAATTACAACAATATCAACTTCAACCCCAATAACTACGAGGAAGGCACAACATCCACCAAATTTTACCCAGCAATTTTCCAACTAGAAGACAGAATATCTCTGAAAAAAAGCAATTCCTTCCAGTACCCGGTCTCAATATTTACACGGACGGTTCAAAGATAGAAGACAAAACAGGCAGCGCCTTCTGTGTCATGGAAGAAGACACAACAAAATACGAATGGATGGCGCAACTTAGTCCCTTCAACACAGTCTTCCAAAAAGAGCTTCTTACTATACAGGAGGCTTGTCTTTGGGCAAGCAAGACCAACCAACAGATAAAGGTATGGTCAGACAGCGAGTCGAGCCACCATTCAATTGCTTCAATTGACACCAAGAGCCCTATTGCTCAACAAACACAGGAAATATTACTTAAATCAACAAACATTAAACTTGGATGGATTAAGGCTCACGTCGGATACAGCGGTAATGAAGCGGCGGACGTACTAGCCAAAAAGGAAACACAGTAGGGAATTCCCACTTTCATCCCAGCACCAAGAAACCATATCAAGAGTCTGCTACAAAAAGAGTCCATCATCCGCTGGCAAAAAGAATGGGACAATGGAGAAACAGGCAGGAGCGTTCATAACGTTTTGCCAAAAGTCAAGACAACTCCTACTCCATGGCAAAGGCCAGAAATAATGTTCGTCACGGGCCACGGCCCATTTCCAACATATCTCAAAAGATTCAACATCAGAAGCAGCGATTCCTGTGGCTGCGGAAAGCTGGGAAACCCCTTACACTATGCTACAAGTTGCCTGTTTACAACATCATACCACCTAACAAAACCGTCAGCAGACCAAGAACCACTTTGGTGGAAAAGAGTCATGAGCAACAACAATTCTAGGGCGAAAATAAAAAAACTCATCAACTTCATCGCGGAAAACGAAACACTCTTATTTCCAAAAGATGGCGACAACAACTAGCCACAGACCCAACTAACCCTATGTACTCATATTCTCTCTTCTTCCATACACAGGGCACGACCCTCTCAAATTCAACAACATAACGATCTGAAAGACTGAACTTTAAAAAAAAATATTATATTCTTTTGTTATAAATGTCATGTTTTTTGTATCTTTTTATAGAAATTGTAATTCTTTTTTTTTTGCTCTGGCTTTTTTTTTAATAAAGTCTCACGCATACCCAACCAACCGACAGGGAGCCGCCCTGGCTCCGAGTTCGGGGATATGCTGTGGTGTTAAGTTTTAAGGAAGGAATTGTTCTCAGAAAAGCTCATTCATTTAAGAAAGAATGGTCCTCCACAACAAAATATTAAAACTTCAAAAATTTATGATCCACGTCGCTTTCACATCTTTCAGTGATGCAAATACAATAGTTTTTTTTATTTTCATACAGTATGTGTATAAATGTCGTGAGCACTATAAAATTGTTTCAAATTTTTATGCATATACAAAAGAAAGCATTCGCAAATTTGATTAAAAGGAATTATTTATCTAGTTATATAGTCTTTATAAATTTTATATATAGTGCTTAAACCAAAAAAAAAAAATACTTATATTTCAGAATCACTCTGAACCCTTTGTTTCACTGAAAAAAGCTCCAAGCTTGATTCTTTATATTTTCAATCAGTTTCGATGCGAAGAAGCTTCAACTTGCTTTCCTTCTCTACTATTTTCAAAAGTTTCTCGCGATATCAGAGCAAAATGTTACTTTTTAACATATAAGCACAATTGGCTTCCTATTTTTCTGAAGTAATGGAATAAGAATCGATAATGAATTTAGCATGACAGACTGTCATTCTATCTTTAAATTTTGTGTCAGGCAAAAGTCGTTTCAAACGCTCTAAAGGTTTTGGATAGTTGATGCTCACTAACGAAAAGTTGTTTCATAATTTTAAGTAGAACTCTAATTAATTAAAAACAAACCAGAAATTTTGCAATATACCTCAATAATTACAAATCTTATTATTCCACAAAAACCATTTTTACACCTGCTTAAAATTCAAAACATTAGATTTTTAGTGATACCATCTTAATTTTAAGAAATTTTTTAAAATTATTTTAAATAAAATTTTGTCGAAATGCTTTTCCTTTTTATATAACCGCGTGCAAAAAAAATATCAGGATTAAATATAATCGTTGTGGATATATTAACAGCTGTCTTGAAACTAGGGGAAAATAAATATTAGATTCCTGAGGGGTTATTTTTAACATGATAATGTTTTTTTACGTTGGCACTCTATCAGGTGCAGTAAAAATCGTTTTCCATTAAATGCAACGACTGATGCACTCAATCCAGACGAAGACAAGACTAAAGAATCGAACATCAAAAATTATCATGCCTCATGTCCCATGTTTCGGACTAGAGATTCAATTCCCTTTCAATTTTTGTAGTTAAAGTTAATAAAATTAAACCTATAAAGACGAACGAGTATGATCCATCTAACTTCTTAATCCATCCATGAACTTCTTGTATTTTATCTAGTTATAAAGTTACAACCGCAATAAATTCCACGCAAACTTTATGCACATCCTGTATATTTAAGAACGGAATACACGTTTTCTGTTTCATATATAAATCACGTGTGCTCTTATTTATGAACCACTTGGCTCATGAAAGAAATTTAGAACAATTAAGAAAGAAGGGAGAGGTTCGACATTATCAATATTAAATTTAGGTAATATATTCGTATTACTAACCTAGCTTAATTCTGATAATTTTCAATTGAAATGGCGTTTACTACTGAAGAGGTATCAGTTTAAAATTTAATTTTTTTTCAGTCAAAAATTTAATTTAAAGTGAATTCTTAGATAATTATTCTTGTGTTCCTTTCACTCAAATTGGTAGATTCAATTATTAGCTGTTAAATAATTAATATTTTGCTGTGGAACTAAAAACTTTTCAATAATACAATTCAGAAGAAAATGTGAGCATCCATATGTCAATATCCTTACTAATCAAGGACATAATGCTTCAGGTGAAAATCGAGAGACAGCATTTCTTAAATCGAAATATAAAAAAAGATTTTAGAATCTTAGGAGTATGGGATGACATAACAACAACAGTTTATTAAAATTGAAAAATTTCGGATGCATCAGAGTTTTTCTCAGAAAGACTAAACAATTTTCTATAACATTGAGATGGATTGTATCAAAAACATAAGTGCATATTTTGTTCTTATAAAAAGGTAAAAATATACAAGAAATAAAAAATAATGATAAAAAGCAATAATAAAAATATTTGCTGTGAATGTAATAACAGTTAAATTTAGCTGTGACCGGATTCACTCTTTCAGTAACTATTAATATCAAACGCAATTATATTACCACCATTAAATGACTGTTGAATATCTGGTTCGTCAAACGTCGTGTAATCTATGTTTCAAAAAATTAGTAAAATTTTTAATTTTCAAGTATTGCTTGTGCAATTTTCTTTCAAATTTCTAAAAGTATTTTGTATAGTTTGATTTAATTTTATGAATGAGTAAATTATCATGTTCTAATCTCTTTTTCCATATCAAAGGAGAAATTCGTCTAGAATAATTGCTGAAGTAAACAATACATTAACACGAATGATAATAATACGAGACCTGATTTTGTTTTCATTTTTAAAAATATAGAACATTTCGGCGTTGAACCTCCCGTATTGGCCGTTGAGTGTTGCTGCTTTCGCATAAAGGAAGTTAAATCGAGATCACGCCATTTTTTTCAGAATTGTAGAAACCCATAACTTATCTAATATTCTTTTATTGCACCACTCTTGCATGTAAGAGAAGCGTATTCTTAAAATCTCTGTTATGAATAGCATTCCTCTTTTAAATATATGTATATAAAATTTATTTTACATAAAAAGAGGTAATTAGTCTAAAATTGTGTAATTTACAATTGTAGAAAATTGAGTTCATGCGTAACAATTCGGATGATAGTGTAAACAGTTATTCAAACTAAAGTTGTTTTTACTCGTACCAATAAAAAAAACCAACTGCTATTATGGTGGGTTTACACGCGAACAGTAGAAAACCGACAGTAAGAGATGACGCATGCGCAGAAGCATAAAAGTTTTAACCGGCCACGGCAAGTCTCTGTCCGAACTTGACAGCGACATCCTACTGTCGGTTTTACTGTTCGCGTGTAAACCCCGCTTTAGACTGGCACAGTATGAATAAATTTTGTAATGCACAATCATTCTAAACACTCTAAAGGGCCGTGCGCTCGAACAAGCGCCACCAAATTTGAGCAGTAGGTGATAAATCAATAGGGATTTCATAATTGTAATAATATTTGTAATTCATTAAAAATTATTCATGATTTTATCGTTTTTCCTCAATAACTGCCCAACATATTATCAAACAAAGACATAAAAAAAAATTAGATTTTTAATTACACCAATTATTTTCTATAAAATTTTGCTTTCATTTTAAAATATTTTTCGATCTCTCTAAATTGTGTAATCTTTATTTCAAAAAATTAGTAAATTTGCATTTCAAAAATATTTAATATTCAAGGATTACTTGCGTACTTTTGTTTCAGATTTATGGAACTGTCTAGCATTTTGTACAGTTTGAAGTAATTTTGTGAATTAGTAAATTATCATTTTCAGGTTTTTCTGAGACTAGAGGTTCGAACTTCTTTTTCTTATCAAAGTAAAATTCGTCTAGACTAATCGCTGAAATAAATAATACATTTAACGGGAATAATAATGGCTCGAGACCTGATTTTGCTTTCATCATTAAAATATTCAGTATTTCGCAAAACAAAGTTGCCGCATCAGGCTTCTCATGACAAGCTAATATCAAGAAAAATCACACTTGCTGCAAGTGTACATGCTATCTGGGATGGATCCTGCCCCACTGGTGTTTTTCGCTTTTGTGAAGGAGGCACGCTCCTCTTCTCGAGAATCTTATTTTTTTTTTCCGGTCTACAATATTCTCATCGGATTTTTGCATTGTCGAAGGTTTTTTCAGCAATGTAAGCCATATGGAGTGGAACGGCTTTCTCGTGAATGTCCCGCTTATATGTATGGAAATCTATGGACCTTATGCACCCTTTGGGTTCGAGAGTTTAGAAAAACAGCTGTGGAGGAATAAACAAAACGATCGGCCTATAATCGACTCAGAAATAAAAGCAGTTCTGAGTCAGCTGTTTAAGACTGACCAATGGCTGCCTCCGGCAGGTCACGTGCCGGAGGATGTGACGTCACATGCATAAGGTCCATTTCAACTCCGATCAGCTGTTTTGGGCTGCCCACAGTCACGTGACTATGACGACAGACTAGATTCTGACCTAGTATTCTTCCTCTGAGATTCTGACCATCGAAAAGGTAAAAGAGTATCACTATAAGCAAAAAGAAAAATCTATAATTAGAGTTACATTTCTTCAATTGACAAGTTCTTAATACTTTTCATAGTTTCATTGTCATGTGTTTCCTGCAAAATAAAAATTAGTAGCTTTATTTTTTCACAATCACAAATAGCATTGATATGTCAATGTTTACATAAGTGGAAGAATTTTAAAGAAATGGCACTTCTACTTTACCTTTAATCTTTCAAACCGGCATGAAAATAAACAAATCTGAGTCGTATTTATTTTACAATAAATAGATGAAAAATCCGTGAAGTTACATGCTACAATATTATTGCTGTTAGCAAGAAAGGCAATTCTGAATTGAATTCTTCGGTAGCGTCGCAGAGGCTTATTGAATGGATAGGAGTTTCTTTTTCTTTTGAAATCCAAGTGCTTTTCGTTCATTTCAAAATGAATTGATTTATCATCGTTTTTGGCTTTGATGGATATGATATTTTCTTTAAAGGAATTAGTAAAATGGCTGGGATTAACTATCATAGAAATTCTTTTGAATTTAATTGCTGTCACTGTCTTTTCAGTCATGGCTACATTAAAGCTAGAGAATTACATCTCTATGTCTTGGTGGTCAACATTTGTGCCGCTGTTTATTTGTGATGGATTAAATGCCTATTTCTGCGTAATTGTATTCATACGACAATATCTTGAAGGAATGTACAAAGCTGCTGCTTTGAGATCGTCCTGGAGTTTTATTCAGCTACTTCTGGTATTTCTGTTCAAGCTCTTACTCTGTTTGAAACTGGAAGGTCAAAAAAATTTGGTTTACTCTGAAGTGGTGTCGCCGCTGTTTATTTTGCTAATGCTTATTATGATCAGAGCTTGCCAACTTAATTAGAAAGAAATTGAACACTTGACTGGTTCATGTTTTATTATTGAGCAGGTATTTGTTGCATTTACTAATACTTTCATATACTTGATTAATTTGTGTGAAATCATGTGTCTATCTGTTATGTATTATCTGTTTTTAATCGCAAAACTCCTGAGAAATGAGGTGATTAATAATTAAAGTGACAGAATGTTCCAGGTTAGCATGGACAATTGTAATTTTTCCTGGGATTTTCTCCAAATTTGAATTAAAGGTTATGGATTATTCTATTCTTTATCTATAATTAAAGAGTTCGTATTAAAAATTGAAAAAAGTTAACAAGCTTGAATTTTTAAAAAATAGTATGAACATCTCCTTCCCAGCTGTTATTACATGTACACAGTTTTATAGGAAAAGAGAGTGAAATTCCTCTCTCTGGTCATGTTTATTTATTTTTGTAATTTAGAAAAAAGTAAGGTTTATATTCATAGGTAATGATTAGAAGTGGATGGCAAGGAAGAAATAATAATAATTTACCTTCGGAAGTGCATTTTTTTCTCGGATGACTATAATGTAATATAAAAATGACTGTATTGGAGTTAGTCCAAATTTTTAGCTTTTTGTCCAGCTTGAAAAAACTAGAGAATTCTAACATAATGAGCATCGGGATTGTCAATAGTGATGTAACGAATGGTGATTTGGCCAAATACCTACTTTTAAAGTACAATTCATTTTTTATTCTCATTTTTATTTCTCATATTTTCAGGGATGAGATTCTTCCGCTTTTTCGCGAATTTCCGCTTTTTTGTTATTTTGAAGAAATTCCGCTTTTTTTTCTCTTAAAATTCCGTGTTTTTATTTATTTTTTTTTTTAAACATTTTCTTCCTGATTCATCTTCTACTGACAAATCAGCATTATATAGGCAAGTTCTACAAGGATGAACATTCCAACATTCAGTGTCATTCAATTATTAAATATCACCTTTTTGCTGAAAACAAAACCTCTGTGGCATATTTTGCAAAAAAGAAAGATTTTTTTTTTTGCATGAACATGTTGGAAAGAAAAATTAGTTGGAAACTCAAGGTCATCTTGTAGGGCGTACCAAGATAAAGAAATAAAATTGCAGTGATGTACAGGTGGTAAATGTTTTAATGTCTAATTTTGTATTTTCTGATGCACCTGGTGATGTGTTAAACTTGTTTGTTAACTTTTAATGTGAATGATTTAATAATAATTTAATATTGTTTTTCTTATTTATACGTACTGAATTATAAATAATTAAGTTATTAATTATTATAGTGTAATATTTTCATCATGTTGCGTGTTCTGATGTTTTACTTCTTAAAACATCTTTCGCGTATAAATTATGGTACAAAAGTTTTGCTCGCGTATGATTTCAGTCTTTTTGCTTTTTTGCCAATCTCATTCCTGTATTTTAAAAGAAAAATATAGAGATTAATAAAATTTAATTTTTATTTGTATATTTAAAAAAATATTGACACCTGGTTGTGTTTTTATAATATTTTAAATTCCTTAATTCCAGTATTAATAAATGAGAAGCCATCTTCATTTTAGGATTGCTTTACAGAAATTAAAAAGTCATCAATGCAGAACATAATTATAACAAACATGAAGAAAATTCAGTGGATAAATTAAAATTATTAGGAGTAATTTTTACTCTCTCGTATGCAAAGAGAAAGTATTGTAATCGTCAAAAAATTCCAACTCGAGATTTTGACGAATCTCCACGTTTTAGACCTCCCTGAGTCCGAAAAAAACAATTTGGGAATTATGTGTGTCTGTGAACACGATAACTCGAAAACTATTAGAGCTACAGGAATGAAATTTGGTATGTGGTCTTTAAACATAATTCGTAGGTTTCTGTCAAATTTTGGACAAAATCCGTCAGTGGGAAGTCTGTCTGTTTGTATGTCCACGGTCATGTGAACACTATAACCTCAAAAACTTGAATAGCTAGATGGATAAAATTTGGTACACAGTTTTATCGTCATGAATGTAGGTCCGTATAAAATTTTGGCCCAAATCCTTCAAAGGGTTGACTGTCTGTCGGTCTGTATAATTTACTTTTGAAAAGAATCCATCATCTCCATGTGCATGTGTACTGGAAGCAATCTTCTGTGCATGCGAAAGTTATGGAGCGAATTACGTCAGTTTGTCCTTGAGCCATCCAAGAGCGGAAAATTGGTATGCATCTCTTTGAAATTGATTCTTTACCTAGTTTTTACTTGCGTACTGGAAGTAATTAATCTCTCTGCATGTATTAGCAGAGCTTGCTAGAAAATAAATATTGCTAAGGTTGAATACATACGCATCTCTTTGAATTTGATTCTTCACCTAAATATTTTACAATCGCTATGATCTACAATGAAAAACTTTCCGATAGTCATTGCATTCTAGGTTACGGTAGGTTTGAATTTTTTATCCACGCGGAGGAGGGGAAATGATAAATTTTTGAGAAGTATACGAGAAAGTTTAGGGGAGGCCTCTCCCGCTGGTTTATTTTGATAAAGAACTTCTAATCTAGGATGGTGTGTGAAAATTGGTGGGAAAAAATGCAGAGATTTCCAAGACTTGCAAATTTAGCAAGAAAATAACTGTCGGCTCCTGGAAGCATAGTGTATTGTATAGTGAGTGTTTATTATCTGAAGCTGTTAATTCATATTTATGAAATCAAATGGAAAAGACTTCCTCTTCAGAATGCTGAAAAATTATTGTCCTTGCATCATAATTTCAGTCTTACAATGATAAATGCAATTTAAAACTGGATAAATGTTAGAAAATTTTTTCATAATAAATTAATTTTGTAATTCTGAAATATTCTTTTTAAATATATTTGAAAGGACATTTTGTTGATATAGAGTTTACAGTACCTACTTACTTTGTTCCTCATAGGATTACCAACTCTTTGCTGCCAAGAATGAAGATGAGAGAACATTTGTTTTGGTTGTGCGAGTGACATGCGCGGAAATTAATCTTTTTATCGGTGTTTTGCATGTCATATTGCACCTCATTTCAATAGGATTGTTTTGTTCATTTCTTCGAGGTGATTGGTTGATTCATTCAAGTTTGAATAAAACTTCGTTTGGAATTCTTTGGTTTGAATATCGGTTCAGTACTGTATATTTTATTCTGTGTGTTTTGATTCTCAATGAAAAAGTGTAGCTATGTGTATTCTGCTATGCTAAAAACGAAGTCGCTGATGTGTTTTTTAACAAAAATTTGCCCGGTACACACTTTAAATGCCGCAGGCATTACGTGCAGAAATTCTCGTTTTCAGAATTTTTTTAAGAACCTAGATTCTTAACGCTCAATGAAACTAGTTTCCTGCTATGCTGAAAGCCAAGCCCCTAATTTTTTTTTAAGTTAAAAAAATTTGCTTGGTACACACTTGAAATGTCGCAAGCATTGCATGCTCAATCTCTCTTTTTCAGGTGACGCATGTGCAAGAGAGCAATAAAAAGCACGCTGCACGTCCAAAATAGTATTTGGCGACGGCACATGAATTTGCGCCAAGAAAAATTGGCGAGAAACAGATGGGTAACCGTAAACTCTGCACAATTTTAAAAAATTATTATTCTGAATTTATTTGGCCAAATACCGGATAATAGCCTAATATTCGTTACATCCCTAATTGTTAATTATCATTTTTTTAAAAAGATGTTTTTACTTTTTTAAAAAATTCTTCGCAAGAAGTGACTAGTCAAAAAACTGCTGAAAAGTTCAACAAAGGAAATTAAAATTTAACATCTCATCTGATATTAGATGGTTTGTTTGAGTTCCAATACCTGAGGACTTATTTTTATAATAAGTTTATTAAATTTTTCCTTAATACGAAGGCCTTGGATATTTGATTTAGTAATTAGACTAGCTTCCTCAAATTGTTTATTTTGAATTCACATGTAAAGCTACTTAGATGAGGTTAGTAGACTATTTATAAAATAACTAGAAAATCACCAGTCATGGTATGACGGGTGCAAATTGCTTCTTCATTCGAGAGATTTCCCATTAGATTTGATGTGTTTAAATAGATATATATGTGAGATAAATGTTTAACATTGATTGAAAACAAATAAAATAAATATATGTTTTATGACATGAAATATTTTTTTTATTTATATATTATTCACATATTTCTTTATTCAAAAAACCTCATGGTAAACTACATTCCTTGTGAAGACTTTTTTGTTGTTTCAGAATTTGCCTTGTACTTCAGATGTCTAATCAAAACAAAGCACTTCTCTGCTTGTCAAATGTTGCCAAAAAATCTCAAATTATATCATCACGATTGCAATAATAATTGGATGCATCGTGGCATCCAAACTATATCACACACATGGTATACCACTGACGTAATTTACTACTTTCTATTAAAAAATGGAAATTAATATAATTTAAAATTTCTCTGGAACTATTGATCATAGCGAGATAAATTTTATATCATTTGATAGCAAATTTTATTTCACTATTTTAGAGCTATTAAATTTGAAATTGGAACAACAATTTCTTTTTTAAATTTAAAATTACTGAAATTTAGGTGCTTTAACAATGAAATAATACTGTTTAACGTCTCGCAGTGCTATGGTGTGAATTTTATTGTTGGTGACGTCGGAGCATTACCGGATCATTGAGACAGATCTAGGCTATTATATTTGTAATATATTGCCATTAAGATATTAACAAATCGCATGAAAACAGAAATATTTCTTACTGTGACTAAAATGAAGTTACTTTTTTATTGATGATAATAATGTTGAAAGTAAAAACTAAATATATAATGTTTAGCTGAGGGCAAAATTCGGTACTTTTCTAGATCTTTAGCAAGGCCTTAATCACCACCAAGTGTGAATGTTGATGTTAAATTAACGCCAACATTCTTCGCTATGACAGCTGATGCTAAAACTTTGCAATACATGCCTATTATAACTAGGCCTATTACGTCCCATTATGCCTATTATAACTAGGCTTACAACAGCGTAAATGGAAGGGTGCTTTATCTGAAAGTTTTTAAGAGAAAAGGATTTGTAACACACAACTATAGACAGCATCTTAAAAAACAATTTGCTTACTGAAGCATTTCGTCTTTTGCTTCGGTTGAATGCATGCCACTGCTATCTGTGCATGGCAAATATTTTTGTCAGGTCTAATGTGCATTCTCTAAAGATCTCCAGTACTGAATAGGAAAAAGAAATAGAATTGCAAATGGAGAGCTTAAAATTACCTCAAGTATGTTGGAGAGAGCATTTTGGTGTAGTGCTATAGAATATGTTTAGATTTGCAGAGCAGCCGCATCAAAAAGTGTTGAATTTGTGACCTATAATGGATGTACATTATCATAATATGATATAAAAGTTTGTTCATGCAGGAAATGTATAGTGACTTAATATTGGCCCTGTATTGTATGGTTGAAATGTACTTTCCTGTAGGGGAGACTTGGGATGTTTGACCCACTTTTGAAAAAACTGTTTTTCATTTTTTGAGAAATAAGATAGAATTTTATTTTTTTCACCATTTTATAACTCACATTATGGGGCATATTTCTATGATTTATAAAATATTCAAAATAACATTTTAAAGATTCTCTAAAATAGTAAAAACTATGTCAAACATCCTCACTTCAGGGAGGTTTGTTAATTATTCCTCTTTAAAACATCCAATTTACAATTAGTTTATTTCATCAGCAGCATATAAACTGCATTCAGTGAAGGTTTTGATAATCACAAAAGTCAAATTTGATTGTTAAAGTGACTTTTTCAGTTCTATCACTTGTCATCAGATGTGGCAGTCTTCAGATGATTGCAGTTGCATCTTCAACTCTTGGATACACAATCTCAAAGAATATAACCTCTGCCCTGCCTTAGCATCTGGGTCAACATGAAAGACCGACCACCACAACATATAGTCAGGCACTGTGATTCCTGCATAATAGTCCCCATTATGAGCGGCTCGTGCAACTACCCCTGTTTTACTGGGATACAACCTGTCCTTGGAGTTGGGCCCTAAGAGGCACACCACCATTATTGTACCATCGGGTTGGCGAGAGTCTGCTTACTTATATATTGGATAAATAAAATTATCAACATTTGGATAAATAAAATTATAAGTTTTTGAATCCTATCTTTGTTACCTATCCAATGCTATGCATAAGAGTAGTTTTTGTGGCAACCTTAACAAAGACAAAAATCTCCATTTCAATCTTACTTTATTTTTAATTAACTTCATCTTTTATTTTATTCGACTTATAGAAGATTGGCATCAAAACAAATAAAAGACATTGTTTATTATCTTCATCTATTTTTGCATTAAATCTACTGAAGTATTACTGAGGCTCAGGGATGAAGAGATATTTAAAAATCTCAATAATACATGCATAATGTAACATTTTTTTCTCTTCGTTGTTAAAGATTTAAATACCTTTCTGCCCAATAGTATCTAAGAAATAATAAAATAAACAATAGCATGTACATGAATGCACACATTGACTTGATCAAAATTTTATATGCTCTGGGCATTTTAGGCACAGAATTTTCTAACCATGGTACTAACAGAGAAATTAGTCATTAAATTAATTTTAAAATTAGGTTAGAAATATATTATATGTGAGGTTTAATCAAAAATGCATATAGCATGCAAAACTTAAATGAAAAGAAGTTTTAAAAGTTCATTTAGGCATTTTACAAATTAACTAATTTAAATTTCTAGATAATGCTTCACAATCAGAAGATAAATGAACGAGATGAATTATTATTATATGTTAACTCTTCATCTTTATAAAATAGGGAGGTTTGACACAGGCCAAACCTCCCATATTGGTTATTAAATGTGTTATGGGTCAAACCTCCCTTTGCAGTCATTTTATTAAAAATACAAAAAAGCACATATTAATAACTATTGCTATTTCTAATTAACACGTTTATGGACAAAGCATGATATCCCGTCCATGTTCACAATGAGCTAAAACGCAAAGCGGTGTATGCCTCACATCTTTGTACACGAAATGCTATTCAAGCAGCTTAGGTGTCCCAGCAAATAACATAAGCTAGGTGTCTGCGAACATGTTAAGTGGATAATCTTTCAAAACATTATTTAAGGTAGACTTATAAGCCAAAATATTTTAGTACATTTAACATACAACTAGCAAAGGTTCTTACAAATGATAAACAAACTTTTTTTCTAAGCAAAAAATGTGAAACAGGATATAGCTTTTCTGTTTTCTCAGCAAATGACACAAAACTTTAGTAGTGTAGTTGATGATTATTGACCTACCATATGGTATTTATCTTTGAAATCAGTTTTTTAAAAAGAAATTAAAGGGGGGGGGGTCAAACATCCCAAATCTCTCCTATGGTTTACTTAGGATCTGGCTACTGATGTGGTGAAAAGTGATTTGGACGAATATTCACTACTGGCCCAAATTTCAGGCCAAATACCTACTTTTTAAAAACATTTCACTTTTGATTGTAAATGAAATATTTCTCTAATTTTGAATAAAAGAATTGATTTTTTTATTATTTGTATATTAAAAACGTGTTAACACTTTGATGTATTTTTGTAACATTTTAAATACCTTAATTCCAGAAATAAGAAATAGAAACCCTCTTCATTTTGAGACTGCTTTATAGAAATAAAAGAGTCATCATTGCAGATCACTATAATAACAAACTATGAAAAAAATTGAATGGATAAATTAAAATTATTATAAGTAATATCCTATTTTACAAAGAACCTCTAAAAGCTAGGATGGAATGTCTACTTAAATAATGGGGGGGAAATTTCCAAGATTTTATAATTTAGCAAGAAAATATCTCTCTGCCCCAGCAAGTACAGTATATAGTAAGCATTTATATCCTGAAGCTGGTAATGTACTTTGCAACTTAAAATTGAGTAAATGTTAGGATTTTTTTTTTGTATCATAAATGTACTGAAATATAATTCTACAATATTCTTTGTTAAATATATTTTAAAAGCACATTTTTAAAAATTATTATCCTGAATTTATCAGGCTGAAAATCTATTTAGTATTCAGCCAGACCAAATATTTGTTATATCCCTAGGTCTGATGATGCGATCATACCGGAAAATAGATTTCAACCTACTGTATAAGTTATGAACAGGACATAACTTTAATTTGTGGAACATACCCACAATGGCTTTTATTTATATTAAGATATTTGTACAATTTCCTGAAATGTTTTTGTATTGTTGAAATGCTGTAAACTATCATTCATCCTTACATTTTTCTTCTTTTGCACAGATTTGTGGTGATATTAAACAAGTATGCTTTTGCTGTCAAAGTCATTCAGCTGACAAGAGTTCTCACATCGAGATGAGCTGTAAGTATCCTGATTTTCAGAAGTGTGTAAACAGATGAAGGCTCCGATATGGTCAACAATGAATATCTGACACATTGAAAAACATTTTGCAATACAGAAGTGGATCTTGAATTCATTATAAATGTTAAGAAACATTCTTTTTTTTTTTTTCATTCTCATAGAATAGAACTGTGTAAATTTCAAAATATAATAATCATTTCAGAATGGTGTTAGTTCAGTTACTTTAGTATAAACCTAGCTATGAAATTAGACTAAACTGTGTCTGATATATTTTTCACAAAGTATCTATCAACAAAGATATTTGTTCAATAAGGTTGAATATTTGAGCTATTTTTTTTTTATTGACTGGTTATTTTGAATAGTTTTAGAAATAAAATTGTTCAGATATTTTTATTATTTAGAATGATGTTTAAGAATGTTATCCTTTTTTAACTAGGATGTTTATATTTAAAAGGAGGAAGAAATAACTTTTGGGGTGAAGAACAGAGAAACAATGTTTGTCTTTCTTCTTTTGATTTATTATTGAATGCTTTATTATGCATACAGACACAAATAGCATTCAGAATAGCAAAGAAAGGTTTTCATTACTGAAAAAGCAACCTTCTATCTGTTATACTTATTTTAGAATTTAAATAAAAATTAAATAATATATTATATATCACCTCAAGTGTTCCTGCTTATCAAGTATATGTCTCAGAGCCAGCATTTATCGGTGCCTATTATATTTGTTGCCTAGGCATATGTCCTTCATAAGGCAAAAAATTATTTCTAAAATTTTAATTGTTGTTAAATCATTATAATCATTCGATCGATTAATTAGATCTTATGTTATGTATGTGTTACATTCAAATTTTCCAATCTGAAGTCCAAAATTATATATATATATAATTGCCTGAATTTCTGTGATGATATCTATCTTACTAATGATTGTTAAGCTAAGATGTTGAAGATATTGACTGATTTCATCATTGAATACGAAAAATAATGTGTAGAAAATTTATTTTCATGAATACATATGTATTATTCTTTAGTGGCCTGTTTAATATGATCAGTCTTAATCACATTTTCGATTAAAGATGGTTCTCAATTATAACTATGATATGTCTGATCATATAATGCTTTTCGTCTATTGAATTCCTTTGTATCAAATGCTCATCCTAATTAAAATTGGGACAGCAAGGTGAAATTCCTTTTGTGTTTTTAAGGTCTTCTGGTCTCATAGTAAGCATTATAGCCTGAAATCTTGCTTAACAGAAATTTAATTTGAATAAATCAGTAACTCTTAATCTGTCATGTATAATAGGCTCCATAGAAATGTATGTAAATTATAGAAGTTACAATTTTTTAACACTGAGAATTCAGTGACATATTTGCTTAGGGGCTGTTCATAAATGATGTCACACTTTTTTTCAATATTTTTGACCCCCCTTGTCACAAAGTGTCACACTTCACCATACCCCCTCCTCCCCCTTGTCACATGTCACGCTATATCACACAAACATATACTTGCAGTTCATAAACAAAGCACTACGTTACAGATCATATTTCAAATTTTATTTTTAGTCTTTAACTGTGTGTTTTAATAACATTTGTGAGCATAACAATAATAATGATTATATGTGTACTTATTTTGTATGAAATAAGATTAAGGTTTACACCAAAAAACCTAATTAATATACAATAGTAATAAAATATTAATTTAAAAGAGCAATTGAAAACAGTAGTGTTTTGGAATTTGATATATTTTGCTTTAAATCTTATCTTTACTTTATGATCACAAAATACTCTTAAACAGATTGAATTTTTAAAAAAACGCCTCCATAAGATTAACCTGTTTGTGCCACTACCAGTTCTACCACTCACCCAGGTGGGCGACATATCTTTTGTTGGACATTTCAAGGATGTGACGGGGGAGGGGGTCTTCTAATGGTGAAGTATTTCTACTGCTACCATATTCTCAGAACCTACCTTGAATGCCTTTTTCGAAAAGAAAGGAATATAAGTGAAAAAAAAATCACATGAAAGTTGTTCTAGCTCCAATTAAAAAAATACCCTCAAATTCTGGTAATTTCAAAATAACTTCTTAATTTAATCTGCTGATTTTAACTGTTTTTATTTTAACCAAAATGTGTGATGTCACACTTCTTGTTACCCCCTCCCCCCCTTGTCACAATTTCACGAACCCCCTCCTCCCCCCTCCAAGCATGACATCATTTGTGGACAGCCCCTTATGTAAAATTATAGTTAGATGATGGCTAAAAAAGAGACCAATTATTTTAATGTTGCAATTTATGAACTTTCTTTCAGCATGCTTTTAAGGCACTCCCCTGTTATTCCATACATTATCCAAGTTTAAAATATTTGTATTATGCTGGAAACATCTTAAAAGTATCATTGACACTATAAAAAAATTATAAACACTACATCAGCAATGAAGACCTAATGAGAAATGCTTACAAGTGATGTAACTGTGAAGAGTTAGTTAAATTAGAGTGACATACTATTTTTGGAGTGGACCTTGTAATTTTGTACCTTGGTTTGTTAATGAAGACTTAGGAACTTTAATCCCCCTTCTCAAAACTTCCACACTACACCAATAAGAGGACTTTTGACCCTAACAGGTTTAGTGTGCATCAGGTCCATGCATACCATGGATCTTTCGAACTGTAAAGATCCACTAGAGGAATATGGAAGTATGAAGAAGTGAAAGTTCAAATGATTACTTTTGCATTTAGAAAATGAATGTATCATATGTATTATTTACTGTTATCTCATAGTCTGATTAACAGTATGATCATATTAAGCAGTGCCTAGCATATTTATCACTATTTAAGAATCACCTTTTTAAAAAAATTCAAAAACATAATTGTTTTTTAACCTTCCAGCGGGTGCGCCTGCGCAAATTTTAGGACATATCGTGCATCGTATTACACATATATATCGTTTTGTTTTACAAAAATGAATGCAACTTTTATTTAAATTATTAATATTTATTAATTAGCAAAATTAATGAAACAAATATTTATAAATAAAAATTGCACTTAAATTTATAAAAGAACGATATAAATATGTAATACGATGCACAATGCAAGTATCTCTTGTGTATCCCTTTAAGACCAGACGTATTTTTTAACGAATTGTTTAAATGCCGACTACAACTCAAAAATGGACGATATCTGCCATCCAATGAGAAAAATAGATCTATAGAAATTCTAGAAACAAGAAAAATAATTTCTTTTGGCATTTATTGCATATAACTAACCAGGAACAGAAATATAAGCTAAAGCCTAACCCGCACGATCGTACGGGTTCGGTCTTAAAGGGGTATGCACGCCCGCTGGAAGGTTAAAGTTCTTTCACAGTTGCCATTGTTTGAAAGTGTGTAAAGCATTCTGAACTGAAATGTAAACTTTACTTATCAAAAGCTGCAATCATGCAGAATAGAATTCACACTTTTATACTTTTTTTCCCCTTATTTATGTACTATAGTAAGCAATGTGATTCATGATGCCATATTATTATTTTCTTTTATTATATATCTGCATGTACTGCTAGAGCAAAATGCAGAAATTTTCTCATTTACTAGGGTTGTTTTACCTGACGGTACATAGAATCTTCATTTGAGACTGAAAATTTTCCTTTTTAAGACCAATTCCACCAAAGTTCAACCTGGTGCTTGTTAAATCCATCATGGTCAAATGTCATCCCGCTGGTGCATTCTAAAATTTAGAGATGAGATGATGACTTAGTGTAATACTTGCCATCTGACTACAGTTCAAAATTGAGTTCCCTCTTGTGGAGGCAGTCTCTTGTCTTGTCTCTTGCAGTACATTAATCTAACTAAATCGAACCAACTTCCTCATTTTGTTTAGACATCTTGCTTAAAAGTATTTACAGTAGAATCTCTCTTAACCAGCGACAAAGGGACCTTGCCTGTACCAGAAAAGAGATTTTTCTGAATAATTGCATTTATGTTTCTAGGATTTATTTGTTCATGTTTTGTAATGTCATCTGTAGAAATTGCACATCATGCATAGTCATGTTTTTTATATCTATGTTGCCACAATGAAATGAATAATATTGAAAATAATTCAGATTATTTAAAATTAAAACGGCAAAGGTGGCCTAGGGGTAGGATCTCGACCTTGGGACTGGAGGGTCACAGGTCCGAAACCCGATTTCACTGAAGATCCACCTTGTGTTGCATGCTAAATCATTCATAGTGGCCAAATGCCCTCTCGTTGGTGTGGCGCGGAAGTTTGGAGAGGGAGATGCCAGCTCAGGTGTCGTCCTTGTCATCTGACCGTGGTTCAAAATTACGAGGTCAGTCCCTAAATAGCCCTCATGTTGCTTCAAAATGGGACATTAATCTAACCTAACCTTAAATTAAAACACATGCATGTAATTTTAAATTTCAGGAAAACAAAATTAAATAATATTTTAAAGTTAACCTCATATAATCACCTGAAATTTCTGAGTGTAATGACGTATAACTTCTGTTTACTTACAAGATTCGTGCTGTATTCCCCAGGACCTGGAACAAAGATTTACTTACAGCAATTTTTCCATTGTTAGCCCATAACATATTTTTTCATCTTATTCATCGAAATGTCTGATTTAAATTTATACTTTCATGAGTTCTGTCATTTTAATATTGCCAGTTACAAGAGATTTAACTGTATAAAACAAAGGTCCAGGCCACATGTAACCCATAATGGATATTTTTGAGGCCCAGCAAACATGATAGTATGTAACAAAATTTTAACAAAAACTTTTAAAGTTAATTTTTAAAAATCTTGGTTATACATAATTATTAATAATGGGCCGCACACTTTGCCAATGACTGATTACTAGTCATATTACATCGATGCACCATTTCCCCCACCAGTAGCAGCGAATAGAAATGTTAGAAAATCAATAATAAAATGATACATAAATAAGCAAATGGAGATAATCAAGGTTCAGTGTTGTTTAGATTTGAAGGCAAAATTCAGTGAAGTTGGGAGGTCTGAATTTTAGAAATATTTGTCTGCTTGTTATGAAAATTGGTGCATGAAATTACTTCCGTGTTTAGAAGTAATTAATCGATGCAAGCAATTATTTTCACTTATCAAAGGAAATAAGTGTCCCATCAGATTCAGGATTACTGATAGTTCACCTACCTTGGATCAGTTTAGAAATTAACCTCTGTGGACAAGCTGTCGCTGTCAGGAAGAAAAAATTTATTTTATAATTGTCCTTGTTCTCTTTTGTTTACAAATTAATCCATGTTTTAATTTTTTTTTAAAGTTTCTCTTTTGTGTGCGTTGCCCACATAAATTTAGACCTGGTTTATTTGGCCCGTGATAATATTTGGGTTTGACACCCTTGGTATAAAGTTGAGTCTATATCATTAGTCTTGGCTTATATAAATACTCTAATTTTATTTGCTATTATATGATGCAATATAAGCTTTTTAGTTGATGTTTCATTTTTCTCTGATTTTTCACCCTGATGTAACATAACCTGTTAGATGATTTGAGTTCTTTTAAAATCGGTTTCTCTTTTCAGAAAATTTAAAGCTGAAGATGGCCAACAGAGACTATTAATGAGACTGACTCACATTTGAAACTCTTTTAATATGGCACAATGCAGAAAATTTATTCTTAAAATGAAGGTAAACAGAGTCACTTTGGTTTAACCCTAGCATGTTAAAAGAATTTTTCATCTAATTAAATGAAGAGCTGTAATCACTATTGTCTACTTATCAAGTTGTTTGTAGTATACTTAAAGGAATTGAATTCGTGGTTTAATTTTATAAGTATTGCTGTAAAACTTTGAGACAAACATTTATTTCATTTTCTTTATGATCTTCTTTAGAATTGCTGTCTTATAATTGAAATCTTAGGACTTAGTTGTTGCCTTCAAATATCCATATTCTTTCTAGCTTGAAAAATCTATCAAGTAGCAATTATTTATTGAATGATTTAGCTTCTTAGTTTAGTTTTTTAATTTCTTGTTTCTCTTGTTGAATGAGAATATATACATTTGCAGGTTTTATACACAAAGTAAAAATGTCTGATGGTGTCATTACAAATTAGGCACTTGAGTATGTTTGTATATAATATATACACATACACCCTTTCTGTATGTTCTGTGCATTAGCTCTTCCATTTTCGAAATTAGTGTTTACTTTTCTTATTCCAAATTCCTGTTATTTATTGAAAACATACTGAATTCATATGGGGGGGGGGGGGGGGGGAGGAAAGAATTTTGTCACTTGAAAATGAAAGTTATTTTCAGATTATAAATCATATTTCTGATTTATTGACTCATTTTGGAAGACTGAACCTCTCCACTAATGGAATCATTCATAGCAAGTAAATATGTTTCGCTTTAAGTGTCATGTTGCAAAAATTTTTAAAGATCATTATTCCAATGAGATTCTGATTTATCACTAGTCAAGAATGAAAGGAAGTTTTTTTATTATTATTATTAATAATAATAATTGTGCTTCCCTGTAAATACAATCATTAGAATTTCTGTTAATTCAACAGTTTTTTAAACTTGTCTCATAATCTTTTTCTCCTTATCCAATTATTCTTTTTAATCGTGTGATAGTTAATTTTTGTGCGAAAACATAAAACATGATATGAGAATTGTTGGAAGCTAGGATTGCTTCAGTTTTATCTTCTTATATGTCTAAATATGATCTGAATTAATTGGTTTCATTCTCATTTATTTGTTTTGTATCTGTTTACTTTACTCTTATTTTAGTAAAACTTTTTTTAAAAAATGTGAAATATTACTAAAATTGTTGAGTGTTGTATTCTTATGAACTTTCATTTTTCATAAATATATCGAAAAGAAATACATTTGCCTTTGTTAAATAATTTGACCAGCATTTATCCGCTCAGATAAAAACAATTCTTTAAGTGTTCCAGATTCTGAAAATGAAATTTTTATATTTTTTATAACTCTGTATATTAAATATATCTATTATATCTATTCATATTTAATACTATGAAAAATGTTAGCCAATGCTGTTTTAATTGGATCTGAAATAGGGAACCAACTCCAAAATATACATTTTTAGATATAGTTTTGGCAAAATATTACAGAAAAACTCGAATGCTGTATTTTTCCAAAATTAATCATTGCATTATGAGCAGTTTATTATTTCAGATGGTTCAGTTATGTGTGGCATACTACTCATATTTGGATACAGTTTACAATAATGAATTCGAAATCCATAAAAATGGCAGTTGGCTTCTAATTGCATAACTGTATCTAATTAAATTGTTTTTCATTAATCTGGTTAAATGTTAATGAATGAATCTTATGTATAAGATAGTTCTTCAGTGAATTACTTATTTACCTTATTTCTTTTTAACTACTTCTGGTTGTTCATCGCAATTTTATAACAATAATTATTTGTTTGCAAAACTTTGTTAAGATTTAATTTACAATATATATATTTTTTTTTTCCTTGCTAATCAACACACTTTGAATTAAGAGAGCTTGTTTGTGAATGAAATAGCTTGGCTATTCCCTATCATTAATACAATTTGTTACTGACTTACATGAAAGTCTGCACTAAATACAAATGTTGTTTTACGTCATCTGTACTTTTGCAAGAAAGTCCTAAAATTGCTTAAGAAAATAACATAAAGTAGGGTTGTTGTTTTTTTAACGCATTCAAGCAGTATGGAGAATAAATAAACTTGTCTGTAAACAAAGACTTTCCTTTGGCAATTTTTTAATGAACTATTTTCTAGGTATATAACTGCAAAACACTGTCTTTTTGTGTATATTGCTTGCAAAGTTGTTTTTAAAATGATGCAATAATGAAAATTACTAGGATTTAGTAATCTACTCTAGTGTCATTTTCTAGTAAGCAGTTATTTGTCATAATAAAATAATTCTACTCATATTTATTGGTTCATATTTTCATGTATTTTGAATAGTTCAAAATTCTGTTTAAAAAAATTTACCTGACAGTACCTTTTACAATAATCATTTTTATATGAAGGTGTGATATTGTAGTCACAGAATTCTAAAGAAAATATTTCTTATTAATCAAAATGTGTTACTTGTAAATAAAAAAAAGTTCAACTTATTGAGTTAAGTTATAATTCATTTTTGAATTTTCTTAATTTCTGAACAAGAAGTTCTGTTTAACTCAATTGCTATATTTTAATACAAAATGTGATACTGTAAAAGTTATAAAATTTTTATTTCAATATTTTGTTCCTAGTCTGCACATGCAGATATATTTTTGTATAATTTGTTGTAACTGAATAAATTTCAAAACTATTATCAAAGTTGTCAAAAGTGTTTCAGTTATTAAGTGATTTAAAGAAATGTAGATTATATTGAATACAGCTAAGATGAATATAGTTGTTGCATTACATATAATCTGATCTGCATTCAATTATTGCATTGTTAAATCTGCCTGATGGAAGTGATTTCAGAAACATATTGCTTGTGAACAAGTGACACAACTCGAAAACAACTATTTTAAGGTGTTTTTTTTATGAAAATGACGGAATTAAAATGTTTATATTCATCAGGAGAAGTGGCAGAATGTTAAATGTAAAAGTGACAATGAGAGGGTGATTATATCATTCTTCCATCATCTTAAAACCCAGAGTTAGTTATCATTGGAATTAGGTTGTTGCATCCTAACAGCTGGACATTAATGGAACTTCATATAGGGAATGAGTGAAATAAGTTAAATATTATCAAGAAAAGTGACTAAAAAAAACTAATCAAAAATACATTTCAATTCTTACCATAATTAACATTCTTCACAAGAGGCGTATGCTAGTGTCTTTAATTTTTTGACTGCTTGTTAGAGAAGATGCTAATTTTGTCTTGGGACATTTCATGCAATGAATGTGTGGAAATTCAGAGCATGTGATTTTTATTGTATACTGTCATTAGTAGTGGCAGCTCGTAAATTGCAACTGTGGAATTTTGCTTTCAAAATTAATTTTGAATAATTTAATTATTAGCTAGTAAAAAAATTAGATTTTTGGCTTGATGTAGGTGAGTTTTAAATAACAAATTGTAGTTAGTCAATTACTAATTTTTAACTAAAAATTGAACTTTAAAATAAATTTTCTTATTTTTATTTCCTGCAGCCCTTCCATTTATAAAAATTTAGGCAATTGTGGTTGAACAATAAAAAAAAAATCATGAAAGGTTAAAATAAATACATTTGTAGAAAGGTTATTTACATATTTATTATAAAGAAAAGTTTCACGGTATATTTTTTATTTAATTTTAGTTTATCATTAAATGTGTTTCATTTTATTATTTATTTTAAGCCTCTGAAGACTGCCTCACATGTAACGCTATGAGAAGCCAGCACACCTGAGTGACAGTCGTTCTCAAAGGATTAAAATGTTAGACCCAGGAAAATTTTTTCTATAATCGAAAAATGTCTAAAACTCTGCTTCTAATATCTATGGAATTGTATTTTCAACACTATAAAAGTCTTCAATACTAATGCCACAGTATTAATGTCTTCTCCCCTTCTTTTAGTGGAAATGAATGTTCATTGTTACTACATGTGTATAGAAGCAGGAAATTGGTTCTGAGTTAACACATTCGCTGCCACGACTCGCATCTCATAATCAAATAATCTATTTAAATAGATTACCCCTTCTTAGGTGTAGTAGAGAAGGGTGTCATCTAATTAGGTTTTGCCATTCTGACGTGCCAGCGGCAGTGAACGTGTTAAAAGGAATTTAGAGAAATAATCTCTCTCTACAAATAGACGCATACTGTTTTCTCTGAAGACTGAAATCTCTAAAAGGAAAATTGCATTAGATTGTTGATGGATTTAATTATTTTGTGCAAAATTAAATAAATTAGTGATTAAATTTGTACATTTTACTAAGTCGGGGTATTGAAGTTTTGTAGTACCTATGCACAACCCACCTCTGGGCATGTGTGTTAAAAAGTAGCATTAGGACCCTTCTAAATGGGTTAAATAGATCATTCAAATTGCATTGCCCATTAGTGTAGACAGTGGTGGATTTTGTCAGTATGGGGACACAAGCACAAAATTGCTTTGAGGCCCCCTCCCCCTACCCAATGTCGAAAATTCATCTTCGGTTTAGTATTACGATATAGATCAAATAGGTTTTGAGGCCCCCTAGATGCCCGAAATACGAGGCGAGCGCCTCTAACGCCTGTGCGAAAAACCGCCACTGCTTGTAGATTTATAGAAATTTATACTGCAGAACCAGAATTGAAAATGAAATTTCAGTTGCAATTGCTTTTCAGGAAAAGGCTCTAAAGTAATATTTGGAAAATGTTAGAAAAGAAAAATATTTTTTTAAATATGTGTTATGCAGAAATATAAGAAATACTGTTTCATTTTTTAAATCTAACTCTAGATGTTAGCTTTGCAAAATAAATAAAGGAGTCAAATTACACTTTTAAACTGAACTATTATTGAATCGGTAGCAAATGCTAGTTAATATTAATTAGAGAGTTAAGAGTTTAATGTTTTCTGTCACAGATAATTTCATCCAGTGCTTTGAATTGGGAACAGCAGTGACTGTCACCTTACTTCAAAAATCCAGAAAACTGCCATAAGTAAAAGTAGGACATAATTTTATAAAAAAATTCAGGATATAAATTTTATGCTCTCACATGCAAGCAAACATATATTTTCAACAATTTAATTAGCAAAAAAAGTAATTTTTTTAAGAAAATTGTATAAAAACAATTTGTTTCGCTGTATTATTTCATGGTTTCTTCCTTTTTGCCTTCTCGGCATTTATTTTTAAAGTTTGGCTTGCTTTTCTTGGAGGGGTGGATGTTGCAACAGTTCAGTATGATCAGCCAAACATTTTGATGTAGACCAGGAGTTCTCAACTTATGGTAGATCTACTACTAGTGGTACATTATTGTTTTTGGTTTTACAATTTTTACACAAAAGATTTAAATGAATATAAAGTGGGATCCCTTTTAACATTTTGTTTCAATCTTCATTACTGGTGAACTATGGTTATCATGTTTAGTGTATCTGTCCAATATTTTTGGAAAATTGAATGAAGTGAATTCTAGTTTACAAACTTCCGATATAAATGTCTTTACATGTCAAAATACATGCAGTTGTGAAAAAAATAGAATGCATAATTATGAATGAGAAAAGAATGTTGTTTCACTACCAACACTAGAAGAATTTCACCAGGAAAATGTTTCTCTGGCTCAACAACTAATTGAAGATTATATATATATATATATAAAAGCAGAGCAACAACAGGTTTTATTCCTTTTTGTGAAAATTAAGGAAAGGAAAGTTGGATAAGAACTCTGTTTTCTATTATTGATACTGCATTAGATGTTTCCATTTAAGAAAGACATCAGCTTTTAGATATTTTGCATGACAGAAAGCACATGAATGAGTTCAAAGTTACGTGAGCGAGTTCAAAAATTTCATGATTGAGTTCAGTTGTTTCACTACCAACATCAGAAGAGTTTCTCTGTGAAAATAATCTTACTGACTTAGCAACTAATTGAATATAAAAAAAAAAAAAAAAACATTGGACTTTTTAAGAAGTTTCATACCTACTTTTCCTGAAAATTAAGGAAAAGAAAGTTGGATAAGAGATCTGTTTTCTACTTTGGATACTGCATTAGATAATATTTCCATTCAAGAAAGAGATTAGCTTTTAGATATTTTGTGCGACACAAAGCACATGAATGATTTTAAAAGGATAACTTGTGTAATTTAAATATAAGTATGTTTCTAAGTAAGTGATAAAATTTTTAATACCTTTCAACTCGTATCTTTTCGAAACTGGATTTTCAGCCATGCTACTAATAAAAAATAAATATGAGAGACAATTACAATTTGAACCTGACTTAAGTTTGAAATTAACGAAGATAAAGCCTGACATATCAAAATTGGTTACACAATTAAACAAGCTTATTCATCACTTTAATAAATCTTATTTTTTGTTGTTACGTATTATTATCCACCATTGACTACAATATATAGTACATTTATATTTTAATATGATGTAAAAATTTTATTTACGAATATAATTTAATAAAATTAATTTAAAATGTTTTAGTCTTTAATTTCAAACACTCCAATTTAGATGCATTGATTTTTAATTAGAAAATGATTTTATGATGGTATATATATTTTTTCTTATTTACGTGATACAAAATTTAGGAAGATTGAGAACTCTTGATGTAGACAATAGCTTTGCACTTTACCTTTCAAATATTAGATGTAAAACTGAAGTATGCATATTAACAAGTGTTACAGATGACTAACTACTAGTAGAAAGATAACGGCTCATGGAATACAAGGGATTTAATTAAGTAATCCAGCAATTCAATAAATTACCTCTAAAATTTTCATCCTTGGGTAAAATACTTCTCAACAGGATTTTGAGGGGAATTTTCTGACTTAAAAACTCGATAGGTGGTTTTATTTAATAAGAAATAGTATTTCTTAGTCTGCACAGCATTTAAGTTACCAATAGTTTTTGAAGCCTAATACAATTTCATATAATTAACATAGGATTTTAACATTCCAGCAGGTGCGATAAAATTTTCTACATGAGTGGGCGCGTGTTTTACTTTTTACGATACAATAAGTTCCTTAATTTTTACCCTTGCCGTTGCAAGTTACTTCATTATAGTAATACAGATAATTATAGTTCATACAGAAAAGCAAATCCTTTCATCAAGAGTGAAAATAAATTTTTATATTATTTGCAAAATCTAAAATTATACTGAAATCAAAGAAAGCAGTGAGATTTAATACTATTTTTTTCTACAAAAGGTATTAAGCAATATATAATAAAAATAGTATAATACGAACTAAGATTGTATAACAAAGACTTTCTTCTTAGTTTCTTATCATTGTCCTTGCATTCGAAACATTGAACTTTTACCAGAGAGTGACGCGTACAAGTATACTATATAATTGCACCTACTGTATTTCATAGATTTTGATGATTGTTTTATTTCTTTCAAACACAAATTCTTTTTCCCAATGCTGGTTGCTGTACACTTGTTTTCAGGTTGTGATATATAATGTAGATTTAAAGACATAGTAATGTCATATGGCAATCAGATTTTTTGGGCTCGAGTAGTGAGGTGTTTTCATAGGACTGGGGTTTTTCAAGAAAATTCTTCGGCTTCGTGGATTATTGGCAGGCTTATTACATATTAAATATTTTTGACAATGTAAAATGAAATCGCTGTAATGCGCACTGGATATATAATTATCAAACGCAAAATAAAATTTTCAAATTACATGAGCGGGCGCTTATAATCACTTTTATGACAGAAGCATAAAACAGTATGAAATCACCTTGAAACTCGGTCAAACCCATTTAATCCTGTAGAGAACAGTCACGTGAAGGAATAAGCAATGATCTTCAGACAGTTTTGACTCCGATTGTGAGAACAGAGCTTAAAAAATCCTGTTTGTCATAAAATTTGCACCCTCTGGAAGGTTAATTTCAATAGTTAATAATGGAAAAATGTTTTTAATCTTGATAAGATGACAAAATAAATGAACTGTGCAAAAATGAATTTCTAAATGGACTTCACTTCTTTATTTTAACATTTTTTTAGTATTATTCGAAATGCTTTGTTGTTATTTCCTTTATTTTATGGGATTTTTTTAAAAATCCTATTCCAAATCTCATTTCTGTAGATCAATAAAACTGAAGTACATATTAATTTCATTCCACATAATGTGAAATTGGTCATTTCATTTTATTTGGACTTAATGTATGTATAAATAATTTAGGAAAGCAAAATGAGACCATTAACACTTTATTCTAAGATGTATCATGGTTGTCTTCACAGAAATCAGATGTTACTGCATTTTTAGGAAGGGGGGAGGGGGAGATATGAAATCAGCACTTTCCTCAATAACATGGGTAAAATTTCTTGATAAAACATTCTCCAAGTAATAAATCCAGTTTTTCCGATATAATTCCTTTAACTTTTAGATTAAAGTATCCATGTTATATAATGTAAACCACTGCAAAAGATTTCTCAGTGGTTTTCATTATATAAAATATGCACAATTTAAAAAATAATTTAATGGTATAATCCTATTTAATTTTATTAAACACTTTTCTTTTATAGAAATATTGAAACATTTTTTGAGGTATATTATTTATAACACCCGAATAACACGAGCCCAATTTGGCCATGCTGCACCGACTTGATAATGTTAATATTACTGTACCTCAGAGGTTAACTATCCTAAGTCTAATTTTGATGTTTCTTTTTTATTTGAATTTATCCCACCTGCATCTTCACAAGGGCAAAGTGTCACAGATGTAAGATGAAAAGAACAATATATAACTGCTTTCAAAAAATAAATTGTGCATTGCAATATACTGCATTCCCGAACTTCTTTCGGCTTGCCTGCACAATGTTAAAATTGTTATTTAACCCTCCAAGCGCCCAATTATTTTGATCTTTTAGCTGTCGGGTTAGAAAACTTAGCTTTTAAAGTAAATGAATCAATCTTTTTTGTATTTAATTATACCTCTGAAATCTTAAGAATACTTTATCCATGGTTGTTCAAGAAAATATACATATAAATACGAGTCATCTGCTTTTGAACCAAATATGAAAAATGGAAAAAGACGTTTGCGCCATTAGGAGGGTTAAGATAGTTTACCTCTGATGTACAGATTTATCAGATTTTAAATAGAGTGCACCATTATAAAGGGTAAATCTAAGGTGTTAGGAATACCTAAACTTAATTTTATAGTATTTGCTTCTGGTAGAAATTATCGACTTGGAGAGTGCCATTATCACAAAAGAGGTTTTCCTACTCAGTGGTGTAGCAAGGGTAAACACCCAGTGTATGGTATGTGCCGCCCCTCATTTCTGGTTTTATAAACCGTATCTAACCATAAATCCTAAGTCTGGATTCGTGGCATGACCTCAGATTAATATTCAGAGTATTCATGCTCTGCTTATTGCAATACTGGTTCAGGTTTTATTACAAGTTTACTACACGTTTTAGTTATCAGTATCAGTTGTTGATGATTATAATTCATTTATGACAGAATAGCCACCTTTGGCGACCAACTGGTTCACCAGGAATAATGGATGTTTTTAATTTCATTTGTCTCGAATGCAATCAACTTGAGATTCACAGTTCCCTGAACTATTTTTAACCACATCAAACTGTGAAAGAGATTTAAGCAGTATGATTTACCTGTTTTGTTTGTGTACATGAATTTCCCTAATGGAGTCAAGTCACATTTGCACACAAAAAAATTTCTATGTAACACATCACACTTCCTATTTCTCATATAAAATGTGCAATTGATTCCACAATTAAAATTTTATGGTGCCTTTTACTTATATTATATGAGGACATCTAACAGCATTTTTGGTAGATTGAAACACACTATAAAGAACAGCCAGAATAATTTTTAAGCTCATTAGATATATTACTTAATATCTTGGAGGGGTTTGCTAATAAGCTCCACAAAAAAATTTCATGAAATAAAATAAAGTAAAAAATCAAAACATAGATTAAATATTTGTATAAATAATGAAAACGATTTAAATTTAACTGCAACAATGAAAAGTACTGTTGCAAATATTGTATAAAAACATTTTTCAAAATTTTTTTTAAATTAGAAAAAAAAAAATTGGATGACAACTAAATTGGTATCATTGAAAAGAAAACTTTTTGAATACAGTAAAAGCTTAACTATTCGGCATGCTCGGGAAACACCGATTTCCGGATACCTGAAAAGTCTGGATAGTTGCAAAATGGGAGGGTAGCTTTTTTTTTTTTTTTTTAGATTTTTTTCGGCCAATAATTTGTTTTTGTTATTTTGAAATGTGTATTAAATATAATTTTTAAAAATACTTCTATATCTTCCATAACATTGTATTTACAGGATGCCGTGCAAAGCATATGTTGGAATGGCGCGAGCATGCTAAATTTTGGCAAGTGATGTAAAATTTTTAGAAAAACTCATTTTCTAATTTTTCCAGTTATTTGAGCTTTCCAGATACTTGAATGCCGGATAATCGAGAATTTACTGTATTATGGAGGGGTAATTTTTTATGTAATATTTATAAAAGTTATCTATGAAAAATGTAAAAATTTTGCTCAATTTTTAATTAACTAAATTAAAATTTTGAAAAAAAAAATCACTCCGAGGTGCACATTCCCAATCTCCAAAGTGCTAAATCTGATAACTCTAAGTCAAACTGTCTGGCCTCTGGTCTCAACATACACACACAGATTTGCTTTTATTATTAGTGGAGATAACTAATATTAATTTCGTTTACAAAGAGGTATTCAGATAAACAGTGATAACTCAAAAATTGATAGTATATTAAAATTTGCATGCGACCAGGGATGAGATTGGCAAAAAAGCAAAAAGACTGAAATCATACGCGAGCAAAACATCTGTACCATAATTTATATGTGAAAGATGTTTTAAGAAGTAAAACATCAGAACACGCAATATGATGAAAATATTACACTATAATAATTAATTACTTATAATTCAATACGTATATAATAATGTATATAATTCAATATATATAATAGCCTTTTGATAAAAGTTAGCTCAAAAAATAAATAAAAATAAGGACAAATAATTTCTTTTGCTTCATGCAATTGTGTAAAGTGTATTAACTCTTTATAAATTATAATAATGTATCATATACTGATTTCTGTTTTATTTCTTTTATTTTTATAAATTTTTGCAAAAGTAACAGCACTATGATTTTGCACCTTATAAAGCAAGAGGGGTCGAGATATTGTACAGTTACAATGACAGATTCATTTAGCATTATTGCTATTTGAAACATTTCCTTAATTGTTAAAGAAGTGGTTTTCTTCCGTTTTTTTAATTGTGTGGCTTTTGTTGGTAACAGATCTCCATTAAAACGCTTCACCCTTTGTTTTGGAGGCCTCCTATCTATGACAGATTTTTCTTCAATAAAGGATGTGTTTGCATCCTCTGCAAGTTTATTTTCAGTAGAGGCTAAAGTTTTTGAACAGTCTTCATTAGTATCTCTCTGTTTAATTACTGGCGTAGTTGTCGGGACTACACCATCTCTAGAATGCCTAGGTAAATCATGTTTTATTTTTTTATTTATGTCTTATTCTCTGCTTTTTTGTTGCATTTGCACACAGCTTTTTAGCTGCCTCTTTTGACAGGAGTTTCTTTTTTTTTTATGTAGTTTATTTATTTGTTTTTGTTCCATTTTTTTATTTCTTCATCTTGGTATGCCCTACAAGATGACCTTAAGTTTCCAACTAATTTTTTTTTTTCAACATGTTCATGCAAAAAAAAATATATTTTTCTTTTTTTCTGCAAAATATGCCATAGAGGTTTTGTTTTCTGCAAAAAGGTGGTATTTAATACTTTGAATGGCACTCAATGTTGGAATGTTCATCCTTGTAGAGTTTGCCGATATAATGTTGATTTGTCAGTAGAAGATGAATCAGCTAGTTTCCTAGCCGGTGGAGTTAAGCCGCACAGTCGAGCATATTTTCCCAGAATTTTCTTTCGAGAACGGAAGATAGGAAGGTTTCTTTTCTTTGTGTGAAAGCGGAATTTTCGGAAGAAAAAGCAAATTTTTGCGGTAAAAAAAAAAAAAACGAAATTTTGGGAGAAAAAAAGACAAAAAAGTGGAATTTCTTCAAAATAACAAAAAAGCGGAAATTCGCGAAAAAGCGGAAGAATCTCATCCCTGCATGCGACTGATACGTGTTTCTACATCCTCAGGGCTATAGAAAGAGTTCCATGGAATTAAAAAACTTTCATTTTAAACACATATTGTCCTTCCACTAATGTTGATAACTAGTGTTTAAACCTGTTAAAATACATCCATTATTTTTAACCTGTTAGTTGTATATGACGAAATACTTCACTGTGATACAAATTCAACGTAAGTTAATTACCTGATTAACAGGTTCAATATTACATAATTAGCATAGCATTAACCTCATAGCTTTTGCCATACTGTCAACTTTACTTGTCATTCATTGTAGTTCCTATTCTTTTCTTTACCCCTAAACATACTGAAGTATAAAAACAGAAATGACTATATGATATGTGGAATCCATTGATAAAGAGATAGAAGAAAAGAAGGGAGGGAGAGAGAAAAGTTTTACAAACAAAATTCAATCAAAGCTATCAGTTTTAGCATTTCATATATAAGTACCTAAGTATATTAACACTGGCAGGATCTAAAAGCCAGGTTTAATTAAAGAAAACCTATTTGAAATAAGAGTTCTAATTGCAATCAAGCTTGTCCAACTTTTCTTAACCTCTCAATCTATTCAGCTGTGTTGTTTGGTTCTTCGATTCCAGAGTAGATAATTTATAATTATCTAAATAAATTCTTAATACTTTGTTGTAAAAGCAAATCATTCATAAGTCAAAAAGGATAGTTGATCCACTTTGAAAGCTCATTTCTCAGAAGTGAGAATTATTCGATAAAAAATATTACCTGCTTGGAAGGTTAACAAAAGTAGAAAATAAGGCAACGACATTATGTCTGAAATGATTTTGCTTGCTTGTTACAATAAAAATTATAGTCTAATTTTATCCATGACCATAATGCAGTGATTATAAACCTATTGGGTGCCTTCTTAGATCTAAAATAATACACATGAAAAGAAATGGAAGGAGAATACTGAAACCAAAGTAAAAATAATTCTCTCTCTTGTTTTCTTATTAAAAAAACATTTTTTTAATACAAACATTCTCAGATATAAAATGTGTTCCTGCATAAGAAAAATAAACTGTTTTAATGCAATACCCTACAGCTTGTCTATTAGAACAAAAATTATCATCTGTCCAAGTTCAAGCATAGACATATACTAAGTCTGGAATGATTTTGCTTTTTTGTGCATAGTCCTTAACAAAAAAAAAAATTGTGCACTATTTTAGCAATGATATCTTTAATATAATGGCTCTAAACATGTGGAATATCTTCTTATGTACATGAAAATAAAATACTGAAACAAAAAATAAAACAATAGGGTCAGGTGGGGTCAAATGTGTAGAAAATACCCTACTTTTAGCTTTTCACTTAAAAAGTATTGTCAAAATATTACTTTTTTAAACCTTTTTTGCTTTTTCCTATACATTACGCATCCAGGCTTCATACACATTGCCATAAAAGAAAATCAAGGACTTTTAAGGACTAAAAAAAACCAAAAAATAAGGACCTCTAAATTGAATAAACTTAACGAATTGTTGCACGCATTTTTAAATAAAATGTCTCATTTTTGCAAATGCAACCTGTTAGATGATAAAGTCTATACTTATAAAAGGCAATGTTTGTGTGCGTGTGTTTGTGTGCGTGTGTTTGTCTGCGATGTCCAGACGAATCTATCCCACTTACAGCCATGAAATTTGGCACACAGTTAGTCGTAATGGTGACTGAATGCACCTCGAAGCCGAAATTTTAAATTTTAATCTAGAATTTTTTTTTATTTAATGTTTTGTGTTGTTTTGGTTGATTTTTCGCACTAATTTCTCAATAGATTGGTTTCAAGTAATTGTACGACAAAAATAGACAGACCATTGGAAAGAGCAAATGATTTCCGTTCGAATGAAGTTTGTTTCGTACGTTTAACGTAATTTACTGAATTTTGAGAAATTTTTGAAAAATAGTCACTTTTATGGTAATTTTTAAAAAAGATTTCTTTAAATTATCGCATCTGACGTTCTAACATCTTTATAATTTTCATATTTTTTCAGCCTATAAATGGAACGTTTATGTCGGATTTAAAACAAGAACTGTTAAAATATCTTTTTTCGTTTAAAAATTAATTTTTCCCAAATCGGTTTAAACAGTTTTTTCGTAGCGAGATTTAACAGTGAGAGCTTCTCCGGACCATCCCACAATGCATTGTTGCAACGTGACCTTCTTCGCGGTAGGTGACGTTATTCCCAAAGAAAAATAAGCAAGAATATCAATAATGTGTATTTTTTGTTTTGATTTTGTTTTCAAAACTTTTTCCTGCCATTGTGGGCACTTTTTTTCACCCACTTTTTTGAAGTCCTGATTCCACGGGCAACGCCGTGCGCGTACTGCTAGTATAATATAAAACATAGAAGATACATTACAAATTTAACACAACAAAAACTCCTAAAAATATGAGTTAATAAATTGATGGGGAAAAAACCATGAAACTGGTAATCAAATTAAATATCTTTTAATTCCAAACTTTTTACATCCAAGATATTTATTTTAATTTCTCTTTCGGTAAATGTTTTTCTTAATTCATGCAATTGAATAAATAAATTTATGTCCTTTGACTTTTCAGCCTCATTAGCTAAATCATTTGCTTCCTCATTTGTTTGGTGTATGTCCTTTTGGAGGAAAATTTTCTTTTGTTTTAAAAAATCTATTTCCTCCTCTAGAGCTTTTTGTTTCAGTCTTTTCTTTGGATCTTTCACTTTCTAAATACTGCATGTATTTTGCTCTAACTGAGGTGGCAGCCGTCCTCATTTCTTTAGTAATTTTTAAGTCACAAATAGCCCCAGACAGCTTAATAAATTCATGAATTACACGCTGGGAAATATATGAAGCATCTTTTAAATTTTCTATTTCCAGGGCCTTGTTCACCGAAAAACCTCCTTGTCCGTGTGACAGTATTAACATCATTTTGATAATCTTCCAAACTTTTTCATAATGATTATTGCTAAAATAAGTTTATAAAAAAGTATCAAGGGAATCACTCTTTGGATTGATAGAAGTAAATTCAAATGAATTTGGCTTTACAATATTTAACAGAAAATTTGCATAGAGTAACAAAATTTCGTCGCAATCTTTTTCCAAAATACGTTTATTTTGCGAAACACAATCCTTTTCATTTTTTCCTGTGCTTTTTTGGGATATCCAGCCGTTACTCATGGATCAATACAAATCGCATGTCTTACTAGTGCGTAATTCACAGGACATTTCTGCATGAAATGTTTTATCATTGTTATGGTGTTTTTCCGACTATCCTGTATGAGTTGGAAACATCCTTGTCTGCTAATTCCTTATTTGTTATCTTTTCTTTTATTAGTTGTTCTGCAGCAAATCCTAAATATACTTAACTTTTATCATTATACAAGTTTGGGTCACTGAAGTTGAATTTGCATAAAGTCTCAGGTTTCTCAATTCTTTCATTCTCTGGTTTCAAAATTTTGAATGCAATCATTAACAAGTTTTAATACATCACTGGCAAAAAATGGAAGTAAAGGTTTATCACTTTGATACTGTTCTAAAAACGGTAACAGCACTTTTGACAATCATTCCTATGGAACCATGAACCAATAAAGGCCATCTGTAACTCCTCTCTTATTTCCCAAAGTGTATGCGATGGATATGGATTCGTGGGCCCCCCCCCCCCATTCCGCGAGAGCCACGTCGACTGAGATTAGAGCCGCCAAGGAGGAATTGGGAAAACGATAATCGGTGAAATTTTAAATTTTTTAATAATGGCAGAGTAAAAAGTAAGGACTTTTTAAAAATGGGGCATAAAAATAAGGATTTGTAAGGACTTTTAAGGACTAAATGTAAAAGTAAGGACTTGTAAGGACGCGTACGAACCCTGGCATCTTAAGAGTAAAATTAAGTAAGTTTCATTAGTAATTTGATATATATATGTTTACTGGGAAAGTTTTTAATCATATGTTTTGTATACCCAGGTGAAAATGGGTATGCAATTCTGATACAATAACAAATATTTAAAAAAATAAATTGTTTGCTGCAGTTCAGTGATGTAATAACAGTAAAAGTCAGATTTAAATAATTTTATTAATTTATTTTAAAAAGGCTCAAATTATACAGTAAATTTGATAAAAAAATAAAAAAGGGTTTTTTCTTCCAAAAATTAATCCTGAAATGGTAACGTTTAGTCAAATTGACTCCTTTTCCTTTTCAAACTGCGAGGTCTGCGGAGTAACGTTACCATTCCAGGGTTAATGACCACTGTTATTAAACTGTGGGTCATTCAAATTTTTTATTATTTGATCATCTTTGATATAATCTGTGTCATCTACAGCCAGAAAAATAAAAGTTACCCACCTTAAATTTTTCAAATATTTCATTTTATAGGTATCTCCTTCAACAACCATAATTTTGCCAATGAACTCTGGTTTCCCAAGCACCTGCTGTTCAACTTTGTATCACAACTATATTTTCTGTAATATTTCCAGATATTTCTACAAAGAAATTACATATCTATTTTCTCTTTCAATTTTTAGCCTTTCTATTACATCTTCACTTGTTAAAATTTCACCAGCCCTTGTCTGCACACATTTGCATTTTTGCTTAGAATTATTCACGTATGCAGTTGTGAAACTTGAAGCTTTTGGCAATATTGCCGACAATTTTGCGCATTTCAAATCTTTGAATGTTGAAGAAATTGTACTTTGTACAACTCTTGAGGTAGAGACAAAGACAAGTTCCGAGAACTGAAGGCATATCAGAGAAAACGAAGCATCTAGTTGCAAACTTTTGGCATCTGCCAAAGAAAGTTATTTTGTGTGTAATTGCTTTTAAGTTTTTAACTATACACTTTAGATACCTCCGATAACCACATCTTACCATAAATTTTAAAGATTAAACAATTATGCGCCCCTCTTCATGAGAGAAAACTGGTAATTTCCCTTATCCTTTCCATGCAGGTTTTTTTAACTAGTTACGATATGGAATTTTTGTTTCACTAATTTTCAATTTATCATAAGTGAATTATTTATTTACAGCATTTTTTTCTTTATCTATCGTACACAAGATACAGAATGTTAAGCCTAAACATGTACCCATTTTCTAAATACGAGATTTAAAAAAGATTTATTTTTATTTTCCCTTGGCTGTGGGTTAAACAGCAGTAGAAATGTCCTAAAAAAGATTTTATGCCACTATAATAAGAATTCCTCAATCTGATCCTGGCAGTGAAAGTTAAAACACATAACATATAGCATTAACTTGTCCAATTCATTTTAACGAGTTACCACTCACTTATAAAAAAAACAGTGAAAAAAAAATCAGTTAAGGAATGGAACAGCTAACTATAATATCCAACTCAAAAAACTAGAAATAATTAAAAATCTGTTGTTTTATAAGCCATATATTTTGACTACCCATTTTACCCCTCCTGACCCTACTTTCTGTGTATAAAATAAAATATATTCTTTGTATAAATAAAAAGTAGAAAAATAATACATTCTTTCAATACAGACTCGTATCATAATATTTTCGTACACATAAAATAAATAGTTTCAATGCAATAACACTAAAGCTTATGTGCAACTCTATGAACAGGAAAATATATCTTGATTTTCAGCTCAGCATCTTAAATGCTTTAGCTTCAAAAAATTTTTTTGATATAAACTAAAAGGTAAGAATACTGGAATTTTATAAAACCAGAACACATTTCATTTCCATAATTAAATTCTTATAAGAAATTATATAGCATAAGTTTTTAAAATAATTCTTAATTCTTTCTTTATATATTTTCATTAATAACTACAAGAAAGATAAGTGCCACCTACAAAAATGAAATTAATTTTTAATAATTACACCATTCTTTTCAGTAACGACAAAATTAGTGGAAACTTATGTGACTTTATTTCTGAACTAACAATTTTAGTCTTCAGAAAAGAAAATTTTTCAAATACTTTTATAGTATAAAATAATTTACAGAAGATTGAGATATCTCGGGGAATATCCCATATTTTATTTGCATTAGTCTCGTAAGCAATTCTACTCAATTTAGAAATATTTGGTCTTAATTTCAAGTTTCTTTCCTTTAATCACAGCTACATTACTGGAAATCTTTATATTAAGGCAAGTGCTCCAGTAGTGGGCCACTTGAATTTTTAAGTTGAAAAACAAGAAATTCTAACATTCCAGTGAAATAAGAGATCTGCCTCTGGTACGCTGAAACCCTTATTAACTAAATACCAAAGGCACAGCCTTTATTTCCTGTTTAGTTAGGAGCTAGAAAGTTTGTTGCTGAAGTTGGTCTCTGAGAGAAGCATTTTTAGCTTATTCTTAGTGATTTCCTTAAGAGGTAACTCTTCATTCAACTATTTTTTAACATAAATTCTATTTGTTTTTAAAATGAATTGTTCTTGATATTATTTGATTATATAATGAATGTATTATAAACTATCTTTAAATTAAATAATATTGATAATTTATGGATAGTGAAGGGTGGCCCACTTTTGGATCAATGTTTTACTAAATGCTCCAGTAGTGGGCCTAGGGAGGCCAGTACTGGAGTACATGTTTTCTCTCAAATAGACTGTTTTATGATATTTAATAAGAAGGTTATATCTTGTAAAGTCTTTTTATTTAATTAGATTTGCTTTATTTTTATCAGAACCAGTAGTAGGCCACATGGCCCACTTCTGATACACTACTGGTACACTAATGGAACATTCTGACCAATTATTTAAATAATAAATATTTTATAGTACTGTTGAGGAAAAGACAGATATTCAAGAATTAGTTGGGCTCTGTAACGAGACAGACAATAATAACTATCGCATTGCTGGACCATCGAAAAATATTCCATCACCATTTAAAAGGGCTCTTTTCTGGCTGCAGAGGGAAGATGATAAAAGAAAAAAAAGATTTATTCAACATAAAATATCAAGATTTAATATCCATAATGCCCCAAACAGAACTTAAAATGAAAGATCGATAATTAGCATATACCTTTTAAAAATAATTGCCTGTTAGAGAAAAAATGTAAATCTCATGTGACTAGAATCTATAAATAAAAGATTTCACCAATATCAAGCAATTTTTATTGCATTTTTTATAGTGTATAATGTTAATGTATTGTTATTACTACTATATATCATGATTTTATTCTTTTTTCTTTTGCACAATTGACAAATCTGGGGGGCCCACTTTTGGTATGCCCACTACTGGTACATCAAAAGTTTGCTATGCCCACTTCTGGTGCATAGGAGTGATCTAAGTTTTTAAAAATTATATTACAATTATTTTGCTATTTCAGGTGATTATTATTTTAAATAAAAGTTTGAACAACCATAAAAAAATACAAATTAGCGAAACTTCTCAAAAGTTTAGATGATAATTGAAGAAATACCCTTAAGTGGCCCACTACTGGAGCATTTACCTTACATATTCTTAAACAGGTTGAAAAACATGTAAAAAGTACAATGCTTTTATTCCATTACTCGTAGTTAGAATATATTTTTACAAGTTGCTTTTTATAATTTTATTAATTTCTATGTAAAAATTCGAACATAATTTTGTTCACGTCGACTCCAAAGACATAATAGAGAACTAGTGAATTTTTAAAACATGCTTGCGCATGTAATACTTCTTGACAAACAACTTTTTGCAAAATTTACACATGTACCTCAAATGCATTTTGTTATGAATCTCCAGAAGCTTTTGTGTTTTAAAACTTTTTTCACAACGTCGATATTCACAAAGAAATGGTTTCACTTCAGGATGATGTGTTTTCATATGATATATGAATGACTGGCGATACTTCCAGCCCATGTTGCAAAGACAGCACTTAAACTGTTTGGAAAGATGAGAACGTTTGTGAATTAAATATGACGAATGATTGCTGAAAGATTTATCACAATGCAAACAGTTAAGCTTCTTCGGTTCTTCTGTTTTTGAAAGTTCGTGCTTTATTTTCTTTCTAACTTTTTCTTGTGCTGTTCCTTCATCGTTCGAAGAACTGACGTCCTCACTAAATTCCGAGTGTGAAGATTCACCACATGAGTTTCGACTTTCAACAAAATATTTTACTTTTCCTTTTTTTCTTAATTTGCAGTTATTTTTATCACTGATTTCTGTGGATGAAGTTGTACAGCCGAAGTTTTTACTACTATAAGAATATTCTAAATTTTTTCTTTCCACGTCTGAAAGATTATTTACCTTTATGGTTCCAAGTGAATCCAGAAAGTTTCGGTTTAAACGAATGTAACAAGTTTTCAACATTGTCTTCACAGTTCTACAAGAATAACTTTCCTGCAGTGAGAGTACGAATTCACCAAAAGGATAGTTTTATGAAACAAATGGAATCGAGGTCACTGGATTTCAAGCTTCAACAACTATCATACCAAAGAATGCTCTTTGATCCTACCCTGCATTAATTCTCCCTCCTCTTTCCCCTACTGTCGTCAATTTTCATTGGTCTACACACGCTATTGCCATTCAATTTTGTGCACGTGCGAAAATTGTTTTCTCTACTGTTATGGGGATATTGCGCAATTTCTCTGGACGGGTTTTCTGTATTGTTTAACTAGCAAAAGACCTTATGCATGTGACGTCACATCCTCCGCCACGTGACCTGCCGGAGGCAGCCATTGGTCAGTCTTAAACAGCTGACTCAGAACTGCTTTTATTTCTGAGTCGCTTATAGGCCGGTCGTTTTGTTCATTCCTCCACAGCTGTATTTCTATACTCTCGAACCCAAAGGGTGCATGAGGTCCATAGGAACACGGTGTTGCCGTGGAATCAGGAATTCAACAAATTGAAAAAAAAAAACCTCCCACAATGACATGAAAAAGTTCTGAAAACAAAACAAAAGATACACATTATTGATTTTCCCGCTTATTTTTCTTCGCGATGATGGCATTTCAACTGTAGTAAAACAATACAGAGTACGTTAATCCGAAACAATATTTAAAAAAAATCCCTTTTCGGCAAGCTTGAAAGCAAAGATAGATTCCTTTACGCTAACGTTACAAAAGTAATGAAATATTACATATTGATCAATACAGAAATAGCCAATGACTTTATTGTTTTTACTCATTGCAATATTTCCAGATCGCACGTAAGTTTGCAGCAAGTTTGATTTTGACTTGTCATGGCAAAATTTGACGCGTCAAATTTGAATCGAACTTGTAGCAAGTTCGATGTAACAAATAGCGCCACCTCCTTTGCAAATCAAACTTGCTGCAATTTTGCAAAACAAGCTTCCTGCAAAGATAGCACAATAAAGAGATAATTATCTTTGTCTCTGTTTTAAAAAACATCCGATTTTTAATAGCATCTCCTAGACCGTAATTCTTTTTTATTAATTCAATAAATCAATGATAATTTGTGAAAAAAAATAACTTTTTTATAAAAAAATTTTTTGAAACATTTTCCATCTCTTTACTAAATATATCACTCTCACTTTAAAGAAAACTATATCGCCTTTTTCTTAATGTTGAAATTTTAATGTTTATAAGCAAAATTAAATCTAAAAAACAGTCAGTGTTTGTTGAACAATAATAACTAGACATTTTGTCCCATTTTAAAGTAATTACTTTTGAACTCTAATTTCATAATTTATTCTACTAGCAAAACGTAGTTATTAGCGAAAATCGCTCTCTCTTTGACTTAAAATCATATTCTCAACTCAAAAAATTAATGAAATCCAGAAAATAGTTAAAAATAAATCGTATACGAACGAATCGAACGTTGTATTAGCGAAATCTATCTTCTCCTATCAGAGTTCAACTGGCTCGATGGATAGCGTCTCCGCTTCGAAACCGGGAGGTCGCGAGTTCTATCCCGGGTTGTGTTTCGTACTCTGTTTTTGCTATAATTTGCAATAAGTTTGCACGGCAAGCTTGCTGCAAGTTCGTTTCATGGTGACTTCGAAGCTTTCGTTAACTTGCTGCAAGCTTGCACTCTTGTCATGACAAATTTGTGGCAAGCTTGCTGCAAACTAAAATTGCTATCTGGGTTTACGCTGTGATTCTGTTTTCATGACATTTAATTTTTTACTATATCAAGGTTTTATCATTCCATTTTTAATTTCAAAAGGTTATGCTAGATTTATCGGTCAGTACATTGGTTCATTTTTTTTCATATCAACACATAGTCATTCAACAAGTAGGAGTCATAAAGAAATAAACATCCCAGCAGCGCAAATATCCCCTAGATAACATTAAGCCACCCTATCAGAAACAGTAACAAGAAATTGACACTTGACACGTATGAGGAACGACTCTAGATTAGTTTATTTAATCTAGGTTACCACATAATTGTGCGAAACTTACTTTGTCATATAGTAAATTCACATGACATGAAACATTTAAACATTACTAGAATGGGCTCATTTAGAGAACCACTGGTTACAGAGATAATAGTCACTAAATTCTTAACATATAAGAGAATAAAAATTATTAAACATTGTGAGTGGCAAATTTTATACGTGTGTTTAAAGCATAGGGTATGAATGCAGCCACTTTGAACAGTAAATTTAAATCTCCATCGAAGGTTAAAACCAAATACTCAGGCAGAAAATCCCCAAACAATTTCAACGTTAAGGAGATATTTTTCAATATCAAAAAGGATAAAGGGAACTATTACCCAGATAGCAATTTTAGTTGGCAGCAGACTTGCACTGCAAGTCTGCAAGCTTTCTGCAAATTTGTCACGGCAAGTGTGAAACAAGCTTGCAGCAAGTTAACGCAAGCCTCGAAGTCACCATAGGACGAACTTGCAGCAAGCTTGCATTGCAAACTCATTGCAAATTACAGGAAAAAACAGAGTACGAAACACAACCCGGGATAGAACTCGCGACCACCTGGTTCCGAAGCGGAGACGCTAACCAATGAGCCAGCTGAACTCTGAGAGGAGAAGATAGATTTCGCTAATACATCGTTCGATTCGATTCGTATACGATTTATTTTAAATTTTTTTCTTGATTTCATTAATTTTTTAAGTTGAGAATATGATTTGAAGTCAAAGGGAAAGCGATTTTCGCTAACAACTACATTTTGCTAGCAGAATAAATTATGAAATTAGAGTTCAAAAGTAATTACTTTAAATTGGGACAAAATGTCTAAGTTATTATTTTTCAACAAACACTGACTGTTTTTTTAGATTTAATTTTGTTTATAAACTTTAAAATTTCAACATTAATTAAAAGGCGATATAGTTTTCTTTAAAGTGCGAGTGATATATTTAGTAAAAAGATGGAAATTGTTTCAAAATTTTTTTTTATAAAAAAGTTATTTTTTTCACAAATTATCATTCATTTATTGAATTAACAAAAGAAGGGCGGTCTAGGAGATGCTATTAAAGATCGGATGTTTTTTTAAAACAGAGACAAAGATAATTATCTCTTTATTGTCCTATCTTTGCAGGAAGCTTGTTTTGCAAAATTGCAGTAAGTTTGATTTGCAAGGGAGGTGGCGCAATTGTCACATCGAACTTGCAGCAAATGCATTGCAAACGAGGGTGGCGCTAGTTGTCACAGCGAACTTGCTACAAATTCGTTTCAAGTTTGACGCGTCAAATTTTGCCGTGACAAGGGAATATCAAGTCAAAATCAAACTTGCTTCAAACTTACGTGCTATCTGGGTATTTAAATATCTATCGTTTTTGGCTATTTTATATTGATTTTATTAAACAAATCTAGGTGCCGCCATGTTTAGTTCAATATCAAATTAAAGTAGTCTGCCAAATTAACTAATTATCAAATTAACTATCAAAATTCACAGATAGCAATTTTAGTTTGCAGCAAAGTTGCAGCAAGCTTGCACTGCAAATCTGCAAGGTTGACACGACAAGAGTGCAAGCTTGAAACAAGCTTCCAGCAAGTTAACGGAAGCTTCGAAGTCACCACGCGACGAACTTGCAGCAAGCTTGCCACGTCAAACTCATTGCAAACATAGCAACAGCAAAGTGCGAACACAACCTATTAAGGGGTCTATTCTGGTACCCGCGGTTGGGTTGGGAGACGTCACTTTTTCCGTTCTTAACGGCCGGGAAAAGTGACGTCTCCCAACCCAACCGGGGGTACCAGAATAGACTCCTAGAACTCGCGTCCTAGCGCTTGATAGCATGGCGCTCTAAACCACTCAGCCAGCTAGACTGCGAGAGGAGAAGATAGATTGTGCTAATAGATCGCGCATACGATTTATTTTAAACTCTTTTCTTGATTTCATTAATTTTTTTAATTTTGTGTTGAGAACATGATTTGAAATCAAAGAGAGAGAGCGATTTTCGCTAATAACTACGTTTTGCTAGTAGAATAAATTATGAAATTAGGTTTCAAAAGTAATTACTTTTAAAATGGGACAAAATATAAGTTATTATTTTTCAACAAACATTGAATGGTTTATAGGTTTAATTTTGTTTATAAACGTTAAAATTTCAACATTAAGAAAAAGGCGATATATAGTGTTCTTTAAAGTGCGAGTTTTACATTTAGTAAAAAGATGGAAAATGTTTCAAAATTTTTTTTATAAAAAGTTAGTTTTTTCACAAATTATCATTGATTTATTGAATTAATAAAAAGAAGGACGGTCTAGGAGATGCTATTAAAAATCGGATGTTTTTTTAAACAGAGACAAAGATAATTATCTCTTTGTGCCATCATCTTTGCTTCAAGCTTGTTTTGCAAACTCACAGCAAGCTTGCATTGCAAGGAGGGGTGGTGCTAGTTGTCACGGCGAACTTTCGCTAAACTCGTTTTGCAAGCGAGGGTGGTGATTCTGCATTGTTAGTTTGCCACAAGTTCGCTTCAAGCTTGACGCATCAAATTTGCCATGAGAAGGTAACATCAAGTAAAAATCAAACTTGCTTCCAAACGTACGTGCTATCTGGGTTAACTGTTTGATTAATTAAAATTAACTATTAACTATTTAAAATTGAATAATTGATTGTGACAAAATCTTCGCTAAAACCTTTTTTATGACTCATACTATTTGCCAGCAATCTTAATCTTATAATTATCTAATAATTATCTTAATTTATTTAAAAGTCATTGTGGCTATATGTTCCACATCTCCTCCTAAACAACTGGACTGATTTCAATCAAACTTTGCACACTTATTATTTAAGAAAAGAGAAAGGTCACCTTCAACTTTTCAAAGCCTAAAAGTTGCTTAAAATTTCACTTAATTAAAAATTAAGCAAAGGTTTTTCCGCGATAACTTTCATTTTCATAAATTTGTTTCTTTGCTAAATTACGTAAGTGTTTTAGGGAAAGTCTGTCTCCAACGAGTTGCTGACTTCGAGACTTATGTTGGTGCGTGGAAGCGATTAAAATATTCTTTTAGTAATAAATATCCCAAAACGCGAGATTTAATATACCTCCAGCGCGGGAAATAAAACGAAACTGGGGTTTAAGAAAAGCGATTTTGGAATACATTAATATAGTACTAAGATTTTAAAATATATAATATTAGAATTTAAAGTAAAATTAAGTGAGATTATTACATATATCTATACTTATAAAAGGCAATGTTTGTGTGTGTCTGCGTGTCTGCGATGTCCAGACGAATCTATCGCACTTACAGCTATAAAATTTGGCACACAGGTAGTCGTAATGGTGACTGAATGCACCTCGAAGCCTAAATTTTAAAATTTGATCTAGAAAATTTTTTATTTAATGTTTTGTGTTGTTTTGGTTGATTTTTCGCACTAATTTCTCAATAGAATGGTTTCGAATAATTGTACGACAAAAATAGATACACCATAGGAAAGAGCACGCGATTTCCGTTCTAATGAAGTTAGTTTTGAATTTCTAACGTAATTTACTGAATTTTGAGAATTTTTTAAAAATAGTCACTTTTCAAAAATAAAATTTTCCGGAATTCTTAAAACTCTTGCAACCGATGTTCTAATAAAGATATCATTTTCAAAATTTTTTTGGTAGTAAATCAATTATTTTTCTCTGATTTAAAATAAGAACGGTTCAAATATTTTATTTCTTCCATTTTAGATTAATTTATTTCTAGATGGGATCAGAGAATTTTTCACCAATGCCGAAAGTGAAGAAGCACGCCGTTTCGCACTTTTTCGCCTTGGCTACGCCATCTGGCGGAAGATAAAACAGCCGTGATTTATTCCCTTCTTTCGCTGGATGCAGTCGTAAATTTCTTGAAGTCCTAATTCCACGGGCAACGCCGAGCGCGTACTGCTAATATGTAATATTTTAATTTCTTAACTTGCTGTAATTATTTTAAACGATACCTCATTTTTAATTACTTCCACTTCCATCGTAATAAGCATACTTTCACTTCCACTTCCACTTCGAGTCACGGGTCTTTCGGGAAAATCCCCTTCTTCCACTATATAACATTTATGCGCATTGTTAACTGTCCTTTTCTGCTCTGACTTGAACTGTCAAGCGACACACGGCCGGTGTTGTTCGTCAGTATGATTATGGCGGGGACTCGTAAATATGATCCATGATAAAATGACTTAAACATCTTTGTGGTGCTTCAATAAAGAAGAAATTCCGTTAATCGTCTGTGAAAAATTCTTGCAATGCCTCTACAAACACCCAAAATTTGAAGATTTTCACACAAAATACTACTGAATCTCGCTGCGATGGTGCAACTTCCACTTTTCAAAATCATGTGACCTTCATACCAGACGCCCGTTTCGGCGTGGTTTGTTGCTTTGTCGCCGGTGACTGCGTTTTGCGTCTATATTTTAAATCATGGCTTGATATTAGTCTAAATTCTACCCTATTCAGCTGAAACTTACGAATCAAATAAAGAAACTGTTCATCTTTCGTCAACGTCTGCTGTCTTCTTTGAAATCACAATTTTATTTTCTTTTTCATACTTATATATACATATGATCATACAGAAACAAAGTAAACAAGACATATCAAGAAGCAAATCCTATACTAAAAAGTCATTATTTGAACAATACAACCAAATTTAAAACAAATCCAAAGAATTGAAAATACTATAGATACCATGAACATAAAATTAAGTTCAAACCTTTATGTCAACATGTAAAAAAACTCTGTTGTTATTAATAGTATTGAAACAGGCAATCCTAGTATATGGAGTTTTCAATTAATATAGCAGCTTGGTTGTGAACAAGCTTTATATATAGAGAGTATAAATCGTAAAATGAAAGAGTATAAAATGTGAAATGAAAAACGCCATAAAAGCACAATAGCGTTTCTTCAGGGGATGAAGTTATTGTGAATTGCTAAATGTAAAAAGTTTGACATTTTCTTGCAATCAGTTACGCCGTAAGGCCTAAAACACTGATTTTCATCCCTAATGCCGAACCAAACCTAAAAACAGAGAGAGGAGTTTTGAATAATTAAAACAGAAGTACGATGTGATAACATTCGAGAAAAGTAAGAAATAAATGCTTTACGTACCAGAAGGACGGATGTTGACGTGGCAGCGTTTGCTGAGGGACACGGTACAGACTGGCATTGAAGGGGTGTGAACAGCATATCGAGTAACAGTTTTCGCGCTTAACTTTGGCTGTTGCCAGGGGAGTGTAGTAAGTTGGGAATTTTTTTCCATCTGTTACTATTCCCATTTTTGTCTTTACTCAGATATACTTTCAATTCGTTTTATCATATCCTTTCGAATTTGATATGAATCTTTGTTATTTTATTGTTTTTCTATTATGTTTTGCCTCTTTTATATATATTTATATATATATATATGTAATAATCTCACTTAATTTTATTTCAAATTCTAATACTATATACTTTAAAATCTTAATGTATTCCAAAATCACTTTTCTAAAACTCCAGTTTCGTTCTTTTTCCGCTCTGGAGGTTTATTAAATCTCTCGTTTTGACATATTTATTACTAAAAGAATATTTTAATCGTTTCCACGCGCACACAACTCGCGAAATCAGCGACGCCATTCATTTTCCCTAAAACACTTACGTAATATACTAAAAATAGCTATTATTCCCTTCACTTTGATCACATGTCTATCTGTTAAATCCCTACCTGAGAAAAAGCAGGGATCTTCTGTTCTCTTTTGGCTTAAAAACTTCAACTGAAATGTATGTGCATTCCGTCCCCCTCCCATAATAAAATGAAAATTATAATTTAACTCGGCCTGCTGTTTTTGTGATTTAACGACTACAACTTCGAATACATTATATTTATATATATAACGCTTTTGCCCATGTTATCTTGTGAACACGATAACTGGAGAAATTTTGATTTTGTTTTAACCAGCATGGGATATGTTGTAAAGATAGTGAAAATCTTGGCCGAGTTCGTAGATGGGCTATCCAGCTCAAAGGAGGTGGAAATGGTGGGGGTTGAAATTTTCATTTCCCAATAATTCCTTTAAAATTGAAAATAGAAATAAATTCAAATTAGGCGAATTATCGCCTTATCATAACGAACAATTTTTGCATTTAAAGTTTTTTGATAGCTGCAATTGCTTAGAAGTTTTGCACTGAAAAGTGATTTACCCCTCCCCCAAACTTTAAGTACCTTTCAACCTATGCATGTTACCCCTTGTTGGGAAACACTTGTCATTTGCAGTCTCTTCCACCCTCTTTCATTCTTGAATCTCTAATCCTTATGAAAATAGAGGGCGAAATGTCTTTTCCTTATATCTCCGGACTAAAGGCTTCGCCCATGCTATCTTGTGAACACGATAACTAGAGTAATTTTGATTAGATTGCAACCGGCGAGGGATATGTTTTAAAGATGGTGAAAGTCTCGGCCGAGTTCGTAGATGGGCTATCCAGTTCAGAGGGAGTGTAAATGGTGTGGGAGGAATTTTCGTTTCTTCATTATTCCTTTATGTTTGAAAATAGAAAGAAAATTTAAATTAAACGAATTATTGCTTTATGATAAGGAACAATTTTTGCATTGAGAGGGTTTTGATAGCTGCAATTGCTTAGAAGTTAAGAGCTGAAAAGCCCTTTTCAACCCCCCCCCCCCCCAATTTATCATTTCCCATAACTCTGTTACGATTGAAGATGGAAAGAAAATTTATATCGGCGAATTATCGTCTTATCATAACGAACATCTTTTATATTAAAAACTTTTTAACAGCTGCAATTGCTTAGAAGTTATGAACAGAAAAATGATTTTCAATTCCCCTCTCTCCCCCAACATATCCTTTTACCATAACTACCTAACGATTAAAGATAGAAAGAAAATTCCAAATAGGCGAATTATCATCTTATCGCAACGCACAGTTTTAATGTTGCGAGCTTTTTGATAGCTGCAACTGATTAGAAATTATGAGCTGAAAAATGATTTTCAACCCGTCTCCTTCCCATTTACGTTGCATTACAGTACGTTTAAACTGTTACACCTTGTTGAAATGCTCCCATCACTCGCATTCGCTTCCACTTTTTAAACAGTATACCAGCTGATATACCCGACGTTGCTCCGGATTCAAATGGTTTCATGTATATTATTTTTAATGCAAAAATTACTTATATATATATATATATATATATATATATATATATAAATTATAATACACAAAATTCTTTTCTGATCTGAAACGTTTTTTTAATTACAATGAGAGTATCAATTGAACAAGACGATTTTTAAAAACAGCCATCGGCTATAATAATGGCTATAATAATAAAATAGTTAAAATATAATAATCGGCTATAATAATAAAATATAATAATAGTTAAAATATAATAATCGGCTATAATAATAAAAATAGTTAAAATTTTTTCTATAAGTTAGTAATTATTCGTTACATAGTTACTTCAAATTCTGTTAGCAAATACTAAAGCATAAGAAAGCTTTTAATAAATATTTTGAAACAATTAAATCAAATAATTGATTTTTCAATAATTAAAAGCATGGAAATAAATCAAATCAATAGTTGGTCCTGATATAAATTCAGATAGGCTGGCTTAATGTTATCCAGGGGAAATTTGCACTGCTGGGATGTTTATTTCTTTATGACTCCTACCTTTTGAATGATTATGCGTTGAGTATAAAAAAAATTGGAGCAATGTACTGACCCATAAATCTAGCATAACCTTTTGAGTAGAATGATAAAACCTTGGTATAATTAAAAATTAAATGTCATGAAAACAGAATCACGACGTAAATATTGCAATGTGTGGACACATTAAAGTCATTGGCTATGTGTGTATTGATCAATAATGTAATATTTATTACTTTTGTAACATTAACGTAAAGGAATCTATCTTTGCCTTCCAGCTTGCCGAAAATTACTTTTTTATATTTTTATGGTTTCATTTAAAACCTATTAGAACAAGATATTTAGCGACATCTCTACGATGTTGCTACGATATTCTGAATACCCACAACATCGTTAAAATATCGTATGAAAATTATGGAGTATCTTGTGCTAATACGGAAGCTATTTCTTATTACAAAAGAATGTTGCAATGAAATCAGAAGAAATGATACTACTATTTTTATACAAATATCTAACTATCTCTGTTTGAATAGTTTTCAGATGAAATTCAACTTTTGGCGGTTCACTTTTTGAAACAACAGAATAGCAACATCAATACAAAAGCACACAATTTATTTCTCCTTTGAATGCTAAAAATGGAATCAATGAATGCTAAAAATGGAAGTGAAAAAACTTTGAAACATATAGTTTTAAAATTTTATATGCTCAGGCCCGTTTCTAGATGCGCAGCCGCCATCATGCCACTTAATTTCAGCCGCCCCTTCAATCTATCCCAGATAGCAAAGAAAGTTTGTCTAAAAGGTTTGGAAAGCTTGTTGTCGGCAAGGGTAAAGGGTTGTCACAAATGTTTCCATGACAAGGGTTGAACTTTTCGGCAAAGTGGCGGAAAGGCTCGCTAATCAACAAGAAACAAGGTTTACTGTAAGGTTTTTAGTAAGATTTCCCCAAGCTTTTATTACAAGCTTGTTTCAGGCCTTTAAAAAGCTTGTTAAGAGCCCTCCTTCGGCAGACAAAATAGAACCCCCTTCCCCACTCCGAAGCCGTACTCCTACAGAGGAGTACAACCCCCTTTTTATCCCCCTTTTATGACGCCATCTTAGTCCAGCTTTGAGTTATCTAGAATGTCAATTAATTAGATCAATTAGGAATCTTAATTAATCAAATCCTAATCATTAATTTCAATTAAATCAGTGTTTTTAAAATTAAAAATATCCGCAATTTCTTTAATGTGAAAATAAGTTAAAGAAAATTTCTTCAGATAGAAAAAAAACTGACTAGCGACGTATTTAATGAGTCGGCGACAAGTTTAATTAATTTATCAGTAAAATATCTAATCTAAAGCAAGTGTCGATTTTACACTTAATTTTCTTGAAAAAGACTCTCCTCGTATTCTCGTAGAAACAAAATTTAGCAAAAGTCTATTTCTTCACATCACATCTGTAAAAGATATTAATAAGGAAACGAAATATGCTTACATAGTGAAACAATTTGAAAAGTAAAGTTACATGCAGTTGCATTAAATAAAATATTAAAATAAAATTCCTCCCTCCTCACTTTCTTGCTTGCAAATTCGTCAATAATTCCATCCAAGTTAATTTCTCTGACAAATCTTCCTCTATTGCAATCAAACCCAAAATACTCAATCTCTCTTGGTACATCGTCAATCTTAAGTAAGATTTAATTATTTTTAGTTTAGAAAAACTTTAGACATTTTGCATTGCTCTTTCTGAAGCAAAATATTTATACCCAGTAACTTTTTCAAAAGTATTAAATATTACATTTATGATTTAAAAGACATTGTAAATTATTTCTCAAAAGCAACAGTTATAATTAAAAAGATTTAACAAAGATATTAACTATAAATTAATTAGTCAAAAATTAATTAAAACTCTTTGTAATAACTCTTTGTTTGTTTTACATTCAAATTTCTATTTTTTGTGTCTTAAATACTAATTGTTGTAATTTCTTATTGATGCAATTACTTGATGATGTTGCGTTGAGCACGCAAAAATGTGTGTTATCGTATTTTGTTTAAATCTTCTGTTTCTTTTTATACTTTTTCTTTTTTTTACCTTTTAATTTATATTTCTATTATTCTCAAAAGCAACACCCATTTAAATTCTATTTTTAGTTAGAATAGAATTTAGTTACTCATTCATACTTGTATGAAGTATTTTAAGTTTTTTAATTCTCACATCATGATTATGCCTTAAATCCGGAAAATATTGCGACTGTTCACAAACAACTTTCGTCAATTATCCAATTCCACTGCAATATAGCGCTCAATACTTAATACTTCGAATTTTGTTCTTGGAGATTCTTACCACATGATTGTATCTGTTAGAATCATAGTAAGCATTTTATTTATTCTATCATTTATTATTATACATTTAAAAATGCATTTTACTTCAATGCATTCAGAGTAGCAAAAGTAAATTTTAGGAGAATGGTATAATATTTCCATTTGTATAATATTTCTATAGACCACGAAAAATTTCAATCCCTTATACTGAACAATTTAAAATAGATTTTGTAACTTAACACGTAGTTTTTTTCGACTATTAGAACTCATCATAAATACTGAAATAGATATTTAAAAATTGATAATTACTAATGAATGTTAACCATTTACGATACCGCTGCTCGGCAGAAGCTATGGAGCTCGTAAAAGCATTTAAATAATATGTTTATAAAATATTAGAAGTAGTGCAATTCTAGGCCCGAAAGTGATTGATATAAATGTCAAATTTTCAAATGACAATTTTTGTTGATAAGTACTCTAATTATAAAATTGCATAACTTATTGTGAACAACAATCTGGTGAATTTTTACGACTGTATGGAAACGCAGAATTAGCGTAACCATCAAAATCATCAAACTGAATTATATGTTCCTAAAAGTTAACCATCAATTGCCCACAATATCAAAAAGGCGTCGCGAAACTCAATGTATGTTTCCAGCATCAAAAATGTATCTCAATACATGCAAAACTATTTGAAAGAAGCATTCTACAGGAAAAAATATCATTCTGGGTTTCGTTAAACGGGAACTAATTTAAAATTAAATTTTGAAATTATTTTGCAAATTAATTTTATTTTCTCAATAATGTCTAATATCTAATGCTAATTAAAATTTCAAACTAAATTATAGACAGAGTTGAAATTTTCAATTTCATTATAGATCAAGTCCCAAAGTAAAAGTCTTTAATATCCTATTGATATGGTATCACAATGTTTTTTTCCCTTCTCAACGCAATATCCTAAAAAACTTCATGATCGCGCGTAATAATAACATACACATAATTAAAGATGATAACAATGATGCAATCATAATAATAGCACATTCAGAATTCACATTTGCAACAGTACGGAGATAGAAAAAAAGTAGAATAAATAGGGATTGTTACTTTACTTCAAAAGTGTTGTATCTGTAAAAATTTACAATATCTCTAGTAGAATCAATTCTTTCATTAGTTGAATCTGAAATCTTATTTTTAATTATTATTTCATTTTGTTTTGCAGAATTTTAAATTTAATTTCTTATTAGAATCTATTTTTTTATGTTTTAAAGAATGTTTATTTAAAAATATTATTTTTGCACGTCTTTGATTTGATTAGGGGGGGGGGATTTTCAGCAATAAAGGCTATTATCCCCTATTCATTCCAAAGTTCTTTTCGATCCATAATAAAACAAGAGATGAAAATTGCCATCAAAAGATGGGCTAAAAAAATTGCCGATCTCATTCGGTCGAGAGAAAAAAAACGACTCCCTCCTAGAAAGGCCTCCATGTTCTTTTCCCTTTTGTACGTCATTTTAAGGTTTTGTTTGCTAATAACTGATTCTACAAAAATGAAGCTCACTTCAGTTCTAAAGTAGTTTCAGACTTCTCTAAAACTCTTTTGAAAATATATTCAGCTCTGTAGAGCAGAACAAATTTATTAAAACTCTTGTATTATAAGTATTGAGAATATGAAAAAAAAAAAAAAAAAAAATACAAAAATTATTATTGCATGGCGAAATTCTCATTTAACTTAGGGATGTATAATCCACGAATTTTTGAGTAAAAAATATTTTTACTGTTGTTATTTTTAAATATCTATTCCAAATAACTGTTATTTCGATCACACTTTTGATTTTCAAAAAGTCTTATTAAGTATAGTAAAGTGTTCTAAAAATTTAAATAAAAGAATTGTTATTTCTTTTTAATATACTTTCTATTAAGTTTTAATGATTAGTTCTTTATACTGTCAACATATGGCGCCAGCAAAAATTCTTTTGGATGTTTGTAGAAAATGTTGGAACGTGAGTTCACAGGTCACAAACAATAGTAATCAATGACAGAAGTCATCCTTCGACGTTACAATCAGAGTTTTCGGCGCTATCGCAGAAGGGAGGTTTTACCTCGATTATTCTTTTTTCGAAGAATTACAACGAATCTGTCAATCAAAGAGAAAAACGAATGCTTGTTCCTTTGAGTTCCTGATTAAGCTTGAGTTACAAAAGCGACGTTATCATTCGAGAACGCATACCACAACAAGAGTGGTGATTCACAGAAAGACCTCTTAAACCACGATGTGGGGGAAAGTGCGAAATATGATGTAATATGAGCCGAGGTGGTGTAGGGTGATCTGCGCGGTGAAGCGTGACCTGCTTATCTCTAGGGTTACGGGTGAAAACTCTTCTCCCCCCGACTGGGGTGTGGTGACGCCCCCGTGTGTGGGGGAAGGTAGTTCATACACATGTGAGTGCTTTTAGAGTAGCTTTGATGGCGTCATCTGTTGTCAGTATATAGAACTAAAAACTAAAACCTTGCAAAATTATATTAAAAAGAAATGAAATTAAAATAAAAAACACTTTGCGTACATATTATCGAAATGACTGAATCATATCTTTTTGAAAGTAGTATACATCACTGGTATTTGCGATTTTTTGATATTGCGTAGAAAATAACATTTCGTAAAATATTCGTCATCCGTAGTTGTAATACCAATATTCGAGATGTACGGGTCTATTCTGGTACCCCCGGTTGGGGGGGGGGGGGGGACGTTTCCCGTTGTTAACGTGCGGAAAAAGTGACACCCCCCACCCCAACCGGGGTAGCAGAATAGACCCCGTAGCGACAAGTTTTCTGCTTTGTTTATTTACATCTTAGTTCTGGGACTACGCAATTCCGGTGTATTGCTAAGTCAATGGAATCTTCAAAGCGGAAGTCCAAAACCCAGCAGATAAAGTCAAGGTTTTTAATCCTATTAAAGAAACCCAGGAAACTCGTCCATAAAAATAGCATTCGGTATTCGGTTTTGACCACTGCCTGCTTCGATAAGATTTACCTTCTATGCCATAAGGGTGGCACTTTTCATTGAGCTATTATATTAGAAAGAGTTTTTAGAGATGATTTAGATAATTTTATGTAACTCTTTTTAAGGAAGTGAATTAAGTAATTTTGCGAATTTCTTTCCAATGAAATAATTTAAATATTTATTTTTAAGATATGTTAAGAAACTGGAAACACCTGTATGCGGAATCAAAAAGCAACTTTCACTTCTGTCTTCTTTCCTTTCTCTGCGAAGAATCCTTGAGTGGATCTTATGCAACTTTCCTTTCCTTTCCTACGAAAGGTAAAGGTCATTTTAATATTAATACCTATAAATAATTTTACTAATTTCTTGTAACTGTAGCATCTTATATCTTGAAACATCTGAAAGATATTCCTAATGGGAATTTAAAATCATCTTTACTATGAATAGTTATGATCGTAACCTTACGGCATTTGCTAAGGTGGCTCGGTTTAACTTTGATCGAATTACTTTTGAATCTAGTTGCAATCACTGTTTTTTCTGTATTGACAACCTTCAAGCTTGAGAACTATATATCTATATCCTGGTGGTCAACGTTTGTGCCTCTGTTTATTTGTGACGGACTGAACGCCTACTTGTGTGTTATCGTCTTCATACGCCAGTATCTGGAAGGACTGTACAAAGCTGCTGCTCTCAGGTCATCTTGGAGTTTTATTCAGCTTCTCTTAGTGTTTCTTTTCAAGCTACTATTGTGTTTGAAGTTAGAAGGTCAAAAGAATTTGAGGTATATTGAAGCCGCATCGCCCTTGATTACTTTGCTGATATTGATAATCATTCGGTCCTGCCAATTGAATTGACATTCGCAAAAGAAATGAAAATTTGGACTTCTGAACATACATTCCAGCATCCTTGGGAAACTGTAACCCAGGCAGCATGGCGAAAGTATCCCAATCCGATGAATCCAGCTGTCGAGGCCATTGACATTGTGGACCGCAAAGTCTCCAATGGTGTGCTGCAGACACATCGCCTCATCAGCTCTCAGTGGGGTCTTCCCGGTTGGGCATCGAGATTGCTAGGAGCTGATAAAACATGCTATGCCAGTGAACATTCCGAAGTGAACCCACAAAAAAAGGTAATGACCTTGCTGACCAAGAACTTAACTTTCTGTAATGAAGTGTCTGTTGTGGAGAAGCTGACTTACAGCCCCCACCCCTCAAAAGTGGACTGCACTCTTCTCAAACAAGAGGCAGTTGTCACCATCAAGAATGTGCCTTTAAGCAGCTATATCGAGGATTATTTGACAGGAATAATTTCGTCCAATGCCAACAAAGGTCGCCAAGCAATGGAATGGGTTATAGGAAAGATTAATAATGAAGTCCAGGAATTGACACAGAAGACTGTGAAAGGAATGGATGAATTCACTGTGACTGCCAAGAAAGGTATCTCGGTTGTGGAAGATTTGACAACGTCAGCAAAAAAGGGAATGAATGAATTTAACCATTTTGCAGAGGAGTCTTTGCCGAATCTCCATTTCGAGAAATGATACTTATAAATGCTAGGATTTATTCAAATTTTTAGGACTTATTTAGTTTAATGAAAATTGTTGCGTTACTTTATGGGTGTTCTGCCAAAAAACGAAAGTCAAACCATGGCAACTAGAGGTAATAATTTTAGAAATGTGTGGATAGCATGAGTCTCAGGAATATGATTTACAATGAAACTGCATCCCCTTTCCCTTCCATCGAGATAATGGAATCTTATACATAATTAAATTTTTTTAAAAATTATAGAAATTGTCGAAGTATACATTTGTACAGTCTCATAATCATGTAATATTTAGATGAAGTATATGCAATATATTAGCATTTATTATAAACTGATGTTTTATTTTCAGTTCAAAAGTAACTTTCTTTAATATTATTAAAATTGAGTTCAACTGTATAGCAGAATAACTTTATATTACAACTGCAATCCAGCCTTATCAAATGCCAATTTGTATACTTTTATACTTAGTAAGAAGCATATTTTAAACATGTTCATAATAAAATGCTTGTAGGTTGCAGCTTGAAAGTATAATTTTATTAACAAATCATAAATGCTTAAAAATTCATCGAATTTTCATTAAAAGTGTTTAAAAATATTAAGTATTTGAAATTGACATTTTATGATTCTGTACAACAAACCCACGATTGATTTTGATCTTTCTTGCAATATTTTGATTTATGGCAGTAACTTTCTTTATTTTAATTTTCTATATCTAAGTTTATGAAAACATTAAAGTACCATTTGACTCAACCAAAGTGTACGGTACGGCGCCAAACTTGGATTTTCTTTGGCGAAAAATCGCCAAATGTGGTAAACCAATGGCGGACTGTAACATAAAAAATGTGGTAACATGGCGGATGTTTGGCAAGTTTTTATGATTTGGCGAGAGATGTACCATACACTTTGGTTTTACTTTAAAATTTAATTTGAAATTATACTTGGTAAGTTTTCTGTAGTTGTACATGAAATATTTATTCAAAAGCAAAAAGCTTTCAGTGGTATATAAACTTGATAATTGCATGCAATTCTTGCTTGAATTCTTTTAAATATTCTTTTTGAAGATGGAAATTCAGTCATTTAATTTTGGGAAATTGATACATAAGTGCTTTAGATCTTAGTAATAATTGCAAGTGATATAATAATGTTTATTAAATTATAATACTCTTTATCTTCTGAAGACTCATTTTCAAAATTTGATGTTTACATACTTCCATTTTATGATGTCAATAAATTATTTATGTTATTATACATTTCTTAAAAGAGTTTTATAGCTAATACTTAACAAAGCTGAGCTGTTGGTTGCAATTGTGGATGAAACTAGTGTTTTAAGCCCATTTGATGCACAAATAAATATGGTTGCATTCTATGTCTCTTTTTGTTTCTCAAAACAATTCTGGGAAGTTCTTGTTTCAGATTTAACAAATTAAACCAATATCTTAACTCTTACTGATGCTTTTTAGTTTTTGCCGAGTCAAAACGTGGGAATTTCAATTATTAAAATGCTTCATCTGTTGTTTGATTAACTTGAATCGTCAGTTTTCTTTAATTTTTTTTTTTTTTCAATTTGTACACAGGGTTCCCAGGTCCTTGAAAAATCCTTTAATTTTATTCGCCTTACTGGGGACCCTGGAAAAGTACTTGATTTTTTGTTTGGTCCTTGAAAAATAAGCAAAATGTCCATCCAATATTTTTTGGGATTGAAGAGAAAACCTGTTTGTGACTGGGTTTTGTCTTAAGAATTCCATTGCCAGAAAAAAAGTTTGTTAGTTTGGGAATGCTGTCGATCATTAATCTTTTCTCTCTTCATATATTCAACGACAGCTTAATTTGACAATACAGTAAAAGTTACAGAGGGTACTTCTCTTTGCAAGTAAAATATTCCTGCAATTATCTTAATGTATTTTCAAAGTAACTTGTGTGTTTGAGCAGAACTTGTTTTAAATACTAATAACTGATTTTCTCTGCAATTAAATCTATTTTCAAAATGTATGTTGTTTAATTTCATAGAGCCAGGGAAGTCTGTGTTCATGTGAACACAATAACTTGAAAACTTAAATAACTAGTTGAATAAAATTTGGTACATAGTTTATTATTAGATTTGTAGATCCGTGTAAATTTTTTTTATTTCAAAAATAAAAATGCAAACAATTAATTTGATTTAAAGGTTAACTTTCAGTCTACGGTTCCCGCTTACTTCGTTCCTCTTAGGATCGGCAACTCTCTGCCGCCAAGAATGGAGAGGAGAGGATATTTGTTTTGGTTGCGCAATGATGATTTTAACGAGTGAGATGTACGCATGCGCAGAAATTGATCTGTTCATCGGTGTTTTTCGCATGGCGCGATATTACGATTAGTTTTGATTAGTTTATTCCGTTTGATTTGATTAGTCGATTCAATCGAATTTGTTTTGTCGGTTTGATTTTCGTCTGATTTTATCATTTTGTTACATGCGCTTCGTACAGCTGTTGCTGTTTATGGCATTTGTTACCTTTTGAAGTATGTGGATCAGGGATTGATAGCAAGCGGATACCAGTGTCCTAAGTGTAAACAGCAATTAAAATAGGTATGTGAAGTTTTAACTACACTCTTCTCATTTTTGAACATTTTCAGTCACTTTTAGGTTCAGAATTGTGTATGTTATTCTGTATTTTCGCTTCTCAATAAATAAGTGAAGCTACTAGTGTCCCGCTTTGCAGAAAGCGAAGCCGCTGATGTTTTTTTAAGTTAAAAAAAATTGCTCGGTACACGTTTGAAATGCTGAAGGTATTGCGTTCTCAATCGATCCTTTTCAAATGAAACATGCACAGTACAGCAATTAAAAGTGCACTGCGCATCCCAAACAGTGTTTGGCGCCAGCAAATCAAATTGCTCCAAGAAAAATTGGCGAGAAGCAAGTGGGCACCGTAGACTGAAAGTTTACCGATTTAAATTTATCATTTGCATTTTTATGTCTAAAATATGTGATTTTATGGTCCTTGAATTTTTTAAAAGAAGTCCATGAAAGTCCTAGAATAGTCCTTGAATTTCTTTCCTCAATAAGAATGGGAACTCTGGTACAGCAACTGAATGTTTATAGTGCTGCATCTTGGTGGCATAGCTAGGGTAATGCCTGGACGTGACATGATTTTTTTCTAGCCTCCACAATCATCTTTAGTAGTTTCTGCCTTTTTGCCACCTGATTGATATTTGATTTAAAAGTGGCATAAATGAGTCAACATTTCATCACCATGGCCATTAGTGAAGGTAAGTAAAGAAGAATATTGTTTTTTTTTCAATCCAGTCATCATTAATGGTTGGAAAACATAAATGGTGCCCAGAGAATGGCTTGTAAGAATTGGTAGTGCATGTATGTGGCATGGTCATTCCATTATATCCTTATTACAAAATAAATTTTTTCCAACATTCAAATACAACAACATTTTCTACCCTATGAACCGCGCCTGGTCTCCGTCGACGAGATCTGAATTAATAGAAGTTGAAGCAATCGAAGAATCAGTTTCGATTAGATTAAGATTAGTTTCAGATTACGTCGCACTGATTGGATCGGGCTATATACAAGTATTCTAAATACCACATATCCCCCAGTGACGAAGGAAACGAAACCTCACTGGGTAGTGGATGCAATCATAACGTGGGTAATACAAGTAAGAACAATTTGAATACAAGAATTTTTTTGGTTACATAAAAAAATAATTATACAAAAAAAATTCTTACAAACATTTTCCTTAAATTTACTCATGCACAGTCTTTTAGGAAATGAACATATGTCTCCATATCTAGTTATTCTCACATTAGAAAGGTTTCATTACTTTCTGTGATTTTCTGTTTGAGAATTGATTTTGAATCACTTTTGGTGTTGCTCTGGGAGAAATTGTCTCTGAAAATTCGTAAGCAGGTTTGTATCTGTCTATAGTGACAGTTGGCATTAATATTTAAATCAATGACAAGATTTTATCTGTTCGACTTTGACTATGTGAGGTCCAGAATATCGGAGTTAAAAGGAGGTCGAATCCTTCACCTGAAATACATGTGAACAAGATTTCAAAGATGGATTTACAAAAAATTTATCATTACCGATAAGTGGGATTAGTTGGATTAAGTTTCCTCATCATCATTAAAATGAGGTTGGATACATAGTGGCAGTTGCATGTATTTACAATAGAATCGTCTCTAAAAAAGACTAGACGGTAAACGCAATGGAGTTCCCTGATACAAGTTGGAACTAGTAGATTTAGATCCTTTGATGGCAAGTCCTTAACAAAACCACGGGAGGTAATGTCTCATTTTAAATTTTCGTGAGCCATGAGAGAACTCTTAAGGTGTCGATGTAATCTCAATCATACCATTTGATTGAGGATGGTGACGCAGAATGTATCTATGACTACCTAATGTTTTGGAGTTCATAGAAAAGTGTGGATTCAAAATATCTACCTTGGTCAGTAGGATTGTTAATGAGTTCCAAATCTGAGACCCATCCATGTACAAGGCATGTGCAGTTGTTCCAGCTGTCATGTCTAAGGTAGGTATTACCTCGGACCATCTAGTAAATTCATCTATAATTGTAAGACACCTTACCTCTGTAGGGAAGGTCCCATGTAATCAGAGGTGAATGTGGAGAAAAACGAGTGACCTCGTTCAGAATGTGCTTAGTGGTAGCTTTGGTATGCTGAAATAATTGCATCGCTGGTGATTAGCACAAGCACGAACTCTATCTCTAATCAGATTTCATTTTGGCCAAATGAATCGTTTGATATTAAATGAGGTAGTTGATGTGCCAGATGAGATAGAAAGCCATCTTTCAAATACAATTTGCCTATATGCTTTAGAATAAAAGGTCTTGGTTGATTAGTTGACAATCACAAATTAGATGAATATCCTCCAAAAATAATGTTTTCTAACTTAAAGATGAGTTAGATTTGCGTAGTGCTCTAATTCAGAGTCAATAGTTGCTCTGATAATTTTTTATAATCCAAGTTTGATGGGAGCTGTGATAGCACTGATTTCGATTCATGAAAGTGTGTCTGTAATTATAATATCTTTACCATTAACATTACGGATGTCAGTTGAAAATTGGGAAATATAATCTAAATGTCTAAGCTGTCGAGGGCTACATTTTTCTGGTTTTTGTTTAAATGCAAAAATAAGGGGTTTCTTGACTAAATAGAGAAAATCTCACCCTCAAAGCATATATGCGGAATTTTTTATAGATGCGTAAATTTGCATACAATTCGCGACTGTAGGTGGAACAGTTTCTTTGACTTTACTTAGCTTCCATCAAAATGCAATTGGTTCCCATTTATCGCCGGACATGCATCAATGAACTTCTGCATAAGGTCTGATGCATCTGTCCAAAGACTTAATTGGTGCACCAGGAATAGGGTATTTAAGCAAAGTAGCATCAACAAGTGCTTGTTTGGCAAAGTAAATGCTTTTTCAGTTTCTTCAGTCCATTGAGAGTATTCTCTGTCTTTTTAGAAGGTGAGGAGATTTCCTTTATTTTGATGATGACCTTCTAAGAATCTTATTCAGTGGGGCTAAAATGTGAGCAGCTCTGAGGAATGAATCGTCTATAAAATTGTACATGCCTAAAAATCTGTAGTTGAGTTAAATTTTAGGGCATGGGAAATTTTGAATGGCTTCAACACGGTCTGGCAATGTTGTAAAACCATTTTCTGATATTTGATATCCCAAAATTCCCAAACTATTCTAAATTTACATTTTGAATGATTAATTGTTAAACCGTAATACCATCAATTCCCAAATAAAGTCTTAAATGAAGCATGTGTTCTGAGGACTTTTTACTTGCAATTAAGATATTTAATCAAAAAGACATAGACACCGTCTAAGTCCCTAGTTACTTCATCCACAAACCTTTGAAATGTAGCAGAAGCTACATATAACCCAAATTGCATATTTGTACTCAAACAGTCCGAAGGAGTAATTATTGTGTTTGGGTATATCCTCTGGGGCTATGCGGAATCTGGTGAAATGCTTTAACAAGATCAATATGTGAAAATATTTTCTACCATGCACCTGTAAAGTTCTAATGCAATATGGAATAGAAGGCTATCCATATGTTTGAGTATAACGCACGGAATCACCTACCGGACGCCACAATCAGATCCCTTGAACCATGTGTGTATGATGTAATTACTTGTTGAGACGGACGTCTCAAGTCAAGCATTTGCTGGCATTTTTGCTTTTCAGTCTGTCAAATGGCGCTGACGTCGCGCTTTATAAAACAGGGCACCTTTTTTGTATATGATGCATTAATTATGTTTGACTGTTTGGTCTAAACAAAGAGATTTTGTTAAGTTAGGAAATTCAATTTTAATAATTGATTAATTACCACAAAGTTTTATAGATACAACATCAGCACTTAAATAGCATGACATTTTAAATGAGTATTATTATCATATAAACAACGCTTTCTAAGATCAGCATTTAAATTAATAAAAGTGATATAAAAATCTGCACCAATAATTGCTTTTGAAAACATTACAAATATAAAAGGAATAAATTTTCTCTTAATCCTAAATCTTGATAATAATTTTTTCAAAACAAAAATTGAGAGCCATTAGGGTTTGAAAAGTCTGGATAGGTGCCAAGTTTCTTTCATTTTTTATTATTGAAAAATAGAACAATCGCTTCCGTATCAATAAGAAACTGTTGGTTTAAATTTTATCTAAAATAAATAAGATGACATTGATTTGATGACTCAGAGGGCAAAAGTTCTCGCCGTACTCCTGCCTCCACGTTTCCGAAAGGAACATGTGGCTGAATACATTTGCGTTCTTTTGAAAGTTTATGATACCAACAAACATCATTCGATTTAAGGGCTGCGCTGTCGAAAGCGAAAGTCAGCTACTTGAGAGAATTATTTCGGTTCAGTGATCAGCACTTCTTGATCGACGTAAGAAGCACTTTGCGAAGTGCTTTATTTCTTCCGAGTTCCACTGAGAGGCATTATTTACTTTTCACAGAATTAGATCGAAATTTTCAATTCTCGGTGGTGTAACTTCCACGATTCTATCTGTAATTCCCGCAGCCTTAGCGGCATTTAGAGGGTTAATTGCTAGTAAGGATAGACTACGTTTCTCAGTTGTTGTAGAAATAATTCCAGTAAAGTATCCAGAAATTTGATGATTCCTCAGCGTCTTTGCATAACTCAGAGTAAATCAGTCAGTTTATCACCTAACTTACGCCGGCAAGAAGACATCTTACTTTGGGATTGATTCACCGCACCTTTGAATAAGTTCCTCTTCAGTGTTTGTGGGGATCGTCTTTATCAGGACAAGTGATTACATCTGAACATAGCTGCTGCTTCCCGGAGGAGAGGTAGCCATAATAGAAGTTGTAATTCTTGTCAACGGAAATTGGCTGTTATCGGTTTCGAATTTGCTCGAAATGTTGCCTCTGGCCATTTATGGAAACCTTAAAGTGAGGTCTCGAAATTAAATGGGAGGTCTGACGGCAGGGAATTTTCTTCCATGTGATGAATAAAGGAAACAGCTTGTACCAGCAATAGCAGGCGTTGGAAGTTTGTTTATTAAGGCGTTGCGCGTTCTTTTCACTAGGGCTCTCCGGTCATGTAAGAATTGGATATGTGATTGATGTAGCTGGCTCCTAATTATATCCATTCTTATTGCAAAAAATAAATTGTCTATTTCCAACATTCAAATACAAACAACATTTTTTAATCCTATGAACGCGCCACGGTTCCTGTCCGACATCTGAATAATAATAGAAGAGTTGAAGCAATCGAACGAATCGTCTTGGATTACGATAAATTAGTTTCGGATTACGTCGCATAGATTAGTACGATCGGCCATAGGTTACAAGTATTTGTATTCACCAGCAATTTATTTTTTATACTCTCTCATCCTATTTTACTTAAAAAAGATATAAAGGCAATGTTCCGACTAGCAATGTCACCTGAGCATCAATACACCTCCTTGTCTCATCGGCTACCATCCGCAGCATCTTGAATACTAGGGATGTAACGAATAGTAATTTGATCGAATAACCGAATTTTTAGGCTACAAAAACGAAAATTAAAAAAATATTTTAATTTTGATTTGTATATGAAATATTTTTCAAATTTTGAATGAAAAAATTTAAGATCAATTTTCAACTGAGTTTTTTATTGTTTGGGGAAATTCTTAAAAAAAAAATGTTAATACTTCCATGTGTATTTGAATATCTTAATTCAAAATAATAAGTGAAATTAATTTTGAAATTACTTCAAAAAAATCAAAGACAACATATAGAACATGACAATGACAAACAAAGAAGAAAAATTGAATTGCAAATTAAAGGAAGTAAATTTCTATTTTGATAAAAAAAATGAAAAACTTTCTAATATTTAGGGATGATGTAGTGTCCACTTAACAGGGAAAATGGAAACTTTCCATGGTTCGGTAACGAAGAAAATAATCTTCTAGCACCTGCAAGTATTATATAGTGAATTATTTATTTCTGAAGGCCATGCATGAAACCATATGGAGCAGACTGCTATAAAATGCATTATCATTAAATACATACACTTATGTATTAGTAACTAAATTGCACATAAATGTTACAGATTTTTATTGTAATAAATGTAATGAATGTAATTCTGCAATATTCCTTTATTAAATATGTTTGAAAGTTCAACCTTTTTTGCTAAATGAATTATTTTGTCACATTCCTTTTAGAGCATTCAAGCACCAAATATTCGGCAAACGGGCCATTTTAATAATTGAATACCTGTTATATCCTTAGTTTGGTATCATGTGGAAGAAACATATATCAACAGATCCTTCTGGTAAATTATTGTTCTTGTAATTGTTCCCTCAGGCTTCAGTTAAGATAAACAGGTTAAACTTTGCTAAATACATTTCTGTACTCATGCAACTTAATTGGGATTAAATGTTAGAAGAAGATCTATTGATGGGGCTGTAGTAAAATGTAATTCTGCACTTTTTTTATAGGTATTTAAAAGCCCATTAAAAAAATTATTATCCCATATGTTCTGGCCAGCTGAATAACAATTGTTACATTCCATTGAATACTTATAATATCATGTATCTGTGACAAAAAAATCACGTATCGGACATGACATTACTCCACTGAAATTTATTCTTGGGGCCATTGGTGCATTGATTTTATATTACCTTAGTTTCATTATATAATAATTTCTACAATATTTTTAATATCTTAATCACTTTGTATAAATTCCTATTTATTTTATTAGCTTGATTACTAATTTAAATTTTACTCCTCTCTTTTATGTTTGGACATATATTATTTATATGAAGTTCAGCTTTTTTTTGTTCCAGCCTGTGTCCTCCGTCTGTTATATGCTCCAAAAACTATATGTTTGGTATGTCCTCTAAACTTGGTTCATTTTGATGTAGAAAACGGTAAAATTATCCATTTTTACTGCCTTACAGTAGTTTTAATTGATAGGATACTCGAGCTTTTTTTCATAAAATAATTGATTAGAAATTTTAATCAACTGCAGGTCTGTCAAAAGTGTTTTTTTTTGGCTCTTTGCTTAATGCCGAAATCAAATATTCTGTTGAGAAGCACTTCAAGAACAAAGGGATTTTAATTGACACAAAAACTTAAAATAATTTTTTATGTTAAATGATTCTTAATATTAATTGTGTTTTTATAAACAAAATTTAATTCTGCAAGTGTCTTCATCTAACAGTCACTCAAGTATATTTTTTTTTTATGGTATAAATTGGTCTGGATATACAGGAATTCTCAAATTTTTTATCTGATCTCATTATTACTTGAGACTTTATTCTTTTCAAATTTTTTTTAATTTAACTATATCATTCAGAGAGTAATTTATGGATGGGAAGAGCTTTGATATATGGCATCACTATGATAACTTTGTATTAACTTTTGTCGTCGAACCGAACATCGTATCATTAAGTCGCCACAATTGATATTTGAAGCCGGAAAGTTCTAAAACAAAATTATTAATATTGATGCTTATATATCAAAGCTTACAGCTGTTGTTATACTAGAAATGTATAATACACTTAGACACACATGATGACATCATTTGAAATGTTAATTCCAGGATTGATTGTGTTCCAGATTTATGTGGAATTCTGGATTTTTTACATTTTTTCCCCAAGTCCAGAATTTCATGACTTTAAAATTGGGTTTATTATCTTTCTCAAATTTTGTTTTAGAACAAATAAATTACTAAGATATTGTAAAACTGTAGATTATGTTAAGTGGGAGGAAGAAGTCGGATTTCTTGTATGAGCACTCATAAATACCCGGGTATGTGTTCCCCCCCCCAAAAAAAAAAAATTGCATTTTTGCTCTACTGCTAAATGAAGTTTGAAAATATTCATTTATATGTATCACAAAATTATGCCGTTGGTGAAAAATTAGTTTTTTGTAAATTTGTCCTTTTGACCTTGTTAATGAAATTGTTTGAAACTATGCTTTTATGGGTGTCGTAAAATTATTCAAAACTGTATCATTAGTGAAGCAATATATTTTTCACAAAATTGTTTTTTCCTTTTATAACGAGGTTATTTTAATATATGCATACATGCACATGTATTGCATTATCAATCCGAATTATTCGAAATTATGGCTGATTTTTACACCATGCTAGTTTTCAGAATTTTTGAAACCGACTCGTAATCACCCCTATAATTCGTATTGACTCTTTTTGGGTTAAAAAATTCCTCTCAAGATCCTACTGTTAAGTATTTTTGAGATAATTTATAGATTAGCTAGTTAATTTACTAAAATTTATTTTATTCAATGAACCATTCTTTCAAATAATAGTTCATCTCCAATACCTATCCATAAACATACTCGGAGGATGTATTCTAGCCCTTTGCCTTCCGAAAGGTAATAAGATGCTTAACCATATACATGTGAGTAAGGATTGATTTATTGCTTTAGGAAGCTGAAAATTAGTGTTATTAATTTGTTTGAGTTCCTAAAAATTAATCTGCGTTCTTGCTATTATATGGTTTTTATGATAAGCACTATCCAATAAGAATGTATAAAAGATGCATCATTCAGAATGTAGAGTCTGACTCGACACAAAAATGCAAAGGGTTAAAATTCCAGATTTTTACTCTCATTTCTAGATTTTTCCAGATATTCACTATTTCAAATTTTATTTTAGACTAAATGTGCCATTAAAATATTTATCAAAGTCTTACTTGAAATTATGTCGGGTTTTTTCACCAGGCTAGTTTTTAGGATTTTGGAAGTGGAATCTTCGATTCTAATAGGATTCATGAAAGTTTAAGAGAAGAGACTATGTCAAAATGCCTTGCTAAACACATTGAACTTTTAAAGAAACTGACAAGAAAAAAAAATACAAATGCAACAGTTACCAGAACTTGGCCACCCCCTTCTCGTCCCCCAAAAGGAAACTAAACTGAGTAATAGTTTAAAGAAAATGAGAAAATAAAATCTGGAGTGGTATTTTTCTATGATTTGTTTCAGAGTAACATACTTGTTTTGCTAAATGAAATTGTATGGCAATATGTGTTATGTATGCACATATGTGTATTGCAAAATTAGTTATCTCGTAAGTGAAACATTAATAAGTTTTTCATAAATTTTTTTCAAAATTCTTTTTGATGAATTACTAATGAAATTGTCTGAAACTAAGCATGCATGTATGTGTATTGCATTAATATTCTTGGATTATTCAATATTTTGCCAGATTTTTACATCATGCTAGTTTTCACGATTTTTGAAACCTGATCCATATCCATCCCTGTTTACAGAAAGCCCTGGGGAAAAGTATTAAAATACTAGAAAATCATCCATCATAGGTGCCTCTAAATTCGAGAGATTTCCGGTCAAATTTGACGTTTTTAAATAGATATATATGCTTGAGAAATGTTTAACATTGATTGAAAACAAAATAAACATGTTTTATGACAGGAAATATTTTTTTTTATTTACATATTTCTTTATTCAAAAAATCTCTTGGTAAGCAACATTCCGTGTGAAGTATTTTTCATTGTTTAACAATTTTATTATAATTCAATAGCCATGACATTCTCAGCTTGTCAAACGCAAGTCAAAAGGAATTGTTTTTTGATATTCTAATCAAAACAAAGGACTTCTGCTTGTCAAATGTTGCCAAAAATATTATCAAATTATATCATCATGATTGCAATAAATAATGAGATGCATCGTGACGTCCAAACTATATCATGCACATGATATACCACTGATGTAAATTTACTAGTTTCTATTAAAAAACGGAAATTAATTTAAAATATATGATGAATGTAATTTAAAATTTCTGGGGAACTATTGATCATAGCGAGATAAATTTTATATCCATCGATAGAAAATTTTATTTCACTATTTTAGAGCTATTAAATTTGAAATTAGAACGACAATTACTCTTTAAAATTACTGAAATTTAGGTTTTTTAATAATGAAATAATGCTGTTTAACGTCTCGCAGTGCTATGGCGCAAGTTTTATTGTTGGTGACGTCAGAGCGTTACCGAGAGATCTGGGCTGTTATATTAGTAATTTAAAATGAAACAAGTTTCATATGGGAATTTTCATGACAGATATATGGAATGTTAATGCTACTTTAAGGTAATTGGCCGTTCAGTAGGGTTGGCTGCTTTGAAGGATTTTCACTTTTGGACGACAAAATGCTCATTATTTTAGACAGTAAATTTTAAGCCTTATCTAAAGAAGAAAAAAAAGAAAAAAAAATATTTGAAAATTTCTACTTTTTTTTTTAAATATAAAATTTGTGTTTGCTTTAATCTTAATTTTTTTGGAGATAATTTTTTCAAGTTTTGTTTTTCATTTTTAAAAATAAATCCCTCACTGATTCGTTGGTTGCTGTTGAGTTATGATAGTGCTTATTTGTGTACTCCCACAACTAAACGAGCGATTCAGTTAACTTTCTTGCCGAATTCCCGTTGTAATACTAACATAGCACTTCTATATGGTCTAGATTAAGAAAAACGAGCTTTGATGTCATTTAGATATCATGAAAAGTGCTTAAATTTGAAATCCATTTTTAAGCACCTTAAAAGTGCTTAATTTTGGAAAAAAGAAAAATTAACGCTAAGTGCAAAGAAAACATTCTTCTTTTTTTTTTTTTTTAGTTTCCCCTTGAATACGATATCGAAAGCATAGTCATAGAGCTTTGTTTACTGATATATCTAGAAAGAAAATCGACGAAAGGGAAGAATTCGGGAAGGAATCCTGGGTGAGATAGATCCAGTGGTGACAACACATGTTATGATAATACTTATAGTCCAGTCAACGGATTCCCAAAATGGGGATGAAAAAAAAAACATTAATTCGTATAGTTTTGAAAATTGGTACATATGTTCGCGAGAGGCTTCGGTGAAACTTACTAAAAGTCCCTGGTCCTGGGGATGCGGATTGCGCCGCAATCTTGGATTCCATCCCCCTTTTTTTTAAAGTTTTTCTTTAATATTTCGAAAACTATTCAGTTTTCAAATCACAATTGATTTAACAAATTAAAGAGCGTGAAATTACCTACGAATGCATGCATTTATTATTCTTCTACCTATAATAGTTTTTGAGATAATGGATCTCAAAGTTTGCCTCCATCTTTAATTTCATCCCCTTTTTCCCTTCTTTTTTGAATTTCTCAAAAACTATTCAATTTTCAATTACATATAATACAGCAAATTAATGATCGCAAAATTCCCTAGAAATACATGCTTTTAATTTTAATAGTTTCTGAGATTTTTAAGAAAAACTTAAAAAGGGGGATGAAATCCAAAGATGGTAGCAAACTTCGAAGCCCATTATTTCAACAACTATTAAAACTAGAACAAAAATAAAAGCACTCTTTTGTAAGGAATTTTACGTTCTATAGTTTGTATCACATGTGGTTTGAAAATTAAATTTTTGAGATATTCAAGAAAAACTGAGAAAAAGAGGATAAATTCTAAGATGGCGGCAAACTTTGAGACCCATTACCTCGGAAACTATTAAAGATAGAAGAAACATAAAGGTATGCATTTGTAGGGAATTTTGCGCTCATTAATTTGCTGATTACAATAAATTTGCAAATCAAATAGTTTTCGAGATATTAAAAAACACTTAAACCAGCGGGAGTGTTCTCCCCTAAACTTTCTCGAATACTCCTAACACATATAGAGAAAAAAAATAAGCTAAAACCCCTAACGCAGTGGAGATAGAAAAAATAAGCGAAATTAAGTCAGTTCCCCGCAAACTCGCTCTGATAAAAATTTCGGATCTGCTTTATTCCCAGAACGTAACAAGTTTCTCTAGCATACGTTGAAACGACAAAACAAACAGCAATAAAATAATCCGCGCAGGATCAGAATTCGCCAGAAGGAAGAAAAAGGAGCCAAAAGGGAAGAAAAAAAGCGCCAAGTAGGAGCTGCTGATTATCACGCACAGAAGATTGCGTCCAGTACGCATGCGCGTGGAGATAACGGATTCTCTTCACAAGTAAAATTATACAGACCGACAGACAGTCAACCCGTTGATGGATTTGGCCCAAAATTTGATACGGACCTACATTCATGACGAGAAAACTGTGTACCAAATTTTATCCATCTAGCAATTCAAGTTTTTGAGTTATAGTGTTCACATGACTTCGGACATACAGACAGACAGACTTTCCTTTGACGGATTTTGTCCAAAATTTGATGGAAACCTACAAATTATGTTTAAAGACCACATACCAAATTTCATACCCGTATCTCTAATAGTTTTCGAGTTATCGTATTCACAGACACACAGACAGACATAATTCCAAAATTGTGTTCTTCGGACTCGGGGAGGTCTAAAACGTGGAGATTCGTCAAAATCTCGAGTTCGAATTTTTTGACGATTACAATACTTTCTCTTCGTATACGAGAAAGTAAAAAGGGGTATTAAATCCAAGATGGCAGCAAACTTTGAGACCTTTTATCTCAGAAACTATAAAAGCTAGAAGAAAAATAAAAGCATATTTTTGTAGGGAATTTTACGCTCTTTAATTCGTTAAATCATTTAGGACCAGGGACTTTTGTATGTTCATCGAACATGTGTGCCAATTTTCAAAACTATATGATTTAATGTTTTTTTTTTCAAACCCTTCATTTACTGGACTATTAATGTCTTTTTTATGCTTCCTCTTGCTTCAACAATGGGTAACACCGTATATTGAAATACTGGAATGATTATCCCGAAGGGGTAAATTAACTGTTAATTTTAAGAAATGTTGAAAAAGGTAACATATTTTTATTGTTAATCTTATAAAAGTTGATTTAATTTTTGATAATGACAATTTGCATTATCATTTTTAATTTTTTTGTAAAAACAAAAATGCATCATTTATTTTACAATAGAAGACGTTGTGCAAATACGGAAATAAATAATAAAATTTAAATAAAATATTTTTTAAAATTTTGAATAAAAACTATGCATTATTATAAAACAGAAATCATTATATGCTTAGAAAATACGTGGGTCGACCTATGCATGCATGTACAAAGGTGCTTAATTTTTTTCGCTAAGGTGCTTAAAAAGTGCTTAATTTTTGCAGCAATTTCTCACTACGCACCCTGAGCAGGTGCATGCCGTACTTTTTACGACACAATAAGTTTCTTAATTTTTACTCATTCAGTTGTAAGTTACTTCATTATAGTAATAAGATACACATCAGAAAAACAAATCCTTTCATCAAGAGTGCAAATTAATTTTTATATTATTTGCAAAATCTAAAATTATACTGAAATCAGAGGAAGCAATGAGATTAAATACTATTATTTTCTAAAAAAGTTATTAAGCAATATATAATAAAAAATAGTATAATACAACTAAGATTTTGCAACAAGGACTTTCTTTTTCGTTTCTTATCATTATCCTTGCATTCGAAACATTGAACTTTTGCCAAAGAGTGACGCTTACAAGTATACTATATATTGTAGCTACTGCATTTTATGGATTTTGGTGATCATTTTATTTTTTCCAAACACGAATCACAAGCTGTTTTTCCCAATGCTGGTTGCTGTTTATTTGTTTTTCAGGTTGTGATGTATAATTGAGATTTAAAGACATAGTAATGTCATATGGCGATGATCAGATTTTTTGGGCTCGAGTAGTGAGGTGTTTTCATAAGACTGAGATTTTTCAAGAAAATTCTATTGGCAGGCTTAATACATATTAAATATTTTGGACAAAGTAAAATGAAATATTAAATCGCTGTAATGTGCACTGGATATATAATTATCGAACTGAAACGTTAAGACGTGAAAAAAAATTTCAAATTACACGAGCGGGCGCGCGTCGTAATTTTTACGACATTAGCATAAAACATTATGGAATCACCTTGAAACTCGGAAAAATCCATTTAATCCTGAAGAGAAGGGTCATATGAAGGAATAGCAATGACCTTCAGACAGTTTTGGTTACGAATGTGAGAACAGGGCATGAAAAATCCTGTTTGCCGTGAAATTTGCGCAGGCGCACCCGCTGGAAGGTTAATTTTGATTTGATTTTTAATGTCCCGTTTGAGTGTATGCACTTTTTGTTCTCTCCCATTTCTATTAATAAAATGGCCAAGGTCAGGGTGACAAAATAAATGGATTTCATTGCAGTTGAGCAAATGCCCACCCCTGCCATTTAGAAGGGTTCGAGTGGCCATTCTTTGGGATTATTTTAACATTATATCTATGGATCCAAAATTCTGTGCTAGACAAAAGGAGCCATTGAGAGGGATGTTTAATTTCAGCCGCCCCCTCTTTCTGTAATACCATCATTCGTTTACTAAACTAGTGTATTTAAAATTAATACAAATTTTAGAGAAAATTTATTCTTGGAAGAAGACTTGACTTTAACCTCTTAACTTAAAAGCCTGAAAATACTTGTGCATCGAATTGGTGCATTTTTAGTCTTGAAACAATTTAATCATTAATTAACTTTAATTTTACACAAAAATTACTTAGAATCTCTAAACATCTCAAGTATTATATGCCTTTCCAAGATGAATGAAAACGTCTGCCTCTTTCCAAAACATGGGGTCATCTTATTAAATAGCAAAGAAAATTATTCAGTTAAGGGGTTAAGCATTTAAGAAAATCGCTATAAGTTTAATTTATCAGTAAAATTACAAAGATAAAGTGAGAACCAATCATAGACGTAATTTTCTTGAAAAAACATCAACTCATATGCTCGCAAATACAGAATTTTGCAAAAGTCCATTTCTTCACTTAACACATATAAAAGATATTTTTTAGAAAACAAAATATGAATAAGCATAAACGATTTGAAAAGTAAACATTTATTATTAAATTAAATATATTATAGTCCAGTCAACGAAGATCCAAAATGGGGGTGAAAAAACATTAAATCACATAGTTTTGAAAATTGGTACACATGATCGTGAGGGGCGTTTGATGACCATACTGAAAGTCCCCGGTCGTGGGGGATGAGCTCAAGCCTCCATCTTTGATTTCATCCCTTCTTTTTTCAGTTTTTCCTGAATATCTCGAAAACTATTCAGTTTTCAAATTAGAATTGATTTAGCAAATTCAAGAGCGAAAAATTCCCTACAAATAAATACTTTTATTTTTCTTCCAGCTTTAATAGTTTCCCAGATAATGGGTCTCAAAGGCTACCACCATATTGGATTTCACCCCCCTTTTTTAGTTTTTCTTGAATATCTCGAAAACTATTCAATATTCAAATTACACGTGAATTAACAATATAAAGAGCGTACCATTCCCTACAAATGGGTGATTTGATTTTTCTTCAAGCTTTAATAGTTTTTGAGATAATTGGTCTCAAAATGGCTCCATTTGTAAAAAATCTTAGTTGATATTCCAGTCAACAAAGGGTTTGAAAAAAAGAACATTAAATTGTATAGTTTTGAAAAATTGTTACGCTTGTTCGTGTGGGGATTCTTGTGAAAATACTAAAAGTTCCCTGTCCTGGGGTGGGGGGTTAGCTCTCGTCGCCATCTTGGATTTAATCCCCTTTTTTAGTTTTTCCTGAATTTCTCGAAAACTATTCAGTTTTCAAAATACAATTGATATAGCAAATTAAGGAGCGAAACATTCCCTACCAAAATATACTTTTAGTTTTCTTCTAGCTTTAATAGTTTCCATGATAATGAGTCTCAAAGTTTGCCGCCATATTGGATTTCATCCCCCTTTTTTTTAGTTTCTCTTGAATATCTCGAAAACTATTCAATTTTCAAATTTTATGTAATCAAGAAAGTAAAGAGCGTGAACGTCCCTACAAATTCATGCTTTAATAGTTTCTAAGATAATGGATCTGGAAATTTGCCGACATCTTAGATTTTATCCTCCTTTCTTCAGATTTTCTTGAATATCTCGAAAAGTATTTAATTTTCAACTGGCATATAATACAACAAATTAATGACCGTAAAATTAATAACAAATGTATGCTTTTATTTTTTTTCTAGCTTTAATAGTTTATGACATATTTAAGAAAAACCAAAAAAAGAGGGGGGGGGGGTGAAATTCAAGATAGCAGCATATTTTGAATTCCATTTTCTCGGAAACTATTAAAGTTAAAACAAAAATAAAAGCATGCGTTTGTAGGGAATTTCACACTTTAATTTGCTGATTACATGTAATTCGAAAATTAAAAAGAATTCGAGATATTCAAGAGAAACTAAAAGGGGGATGAAGTCCAATATGGCGGCAAACTTTGAGACCCATTATCTCGGAAATTATTAAAGCTAGAAGAAAACTGAAAGTATATTTTTGTAGGGAATTTTACTCTCTTTAATTTTCTGTATCAATTGTAATTTGAAAACTGAATATTTTTCGAGATATTCAGGAAAAACTAAAAAAAAAGGGGGGGGATGAAATCCAAGATGGCGACGCGAGCTCACCCCCCAGGACAGGGAACTTTTAGTATGTTGACAAGAATCCCCTCAAGAACAAGTGCACCAATTTTCAAAACATACGATTTAATGTTTTTTTCAAACCCTACGTTGACTGGAGACTATCAACTAAGATTTTTTTTACAAATTCATCCACTTTGAGACCAACTATTTCAAAAAGTGTTAAAGCCTGAAGAAAAATCAAAACATCCTTTTGTAGGGAATGGTACGCTCTTTAATTTGTTAAATCACCTGTAATTTGAATATTGAATAGTTTTCGAGATATTCAAGAAAAACTAAAAAAGGGGGATGGAATTCAATATGGCGGTAGTCTTTGAGACCCATTATCTTGGAAACTATTAAAGGTGAAAGAAAAATAAAAGTATGTATTGTAGGGAATTTTTTGCTCTTTAATTTGTTAAACCAATTCCAATTTGAAAACTGAATAGTTTTCGAGATATTCAGAAAAAACTAAAAAAGAGGGGATGAAATCCAAGACGGCGGCGTGAGCTCACCCTCCCCCCCCCCCGGGACCGGGGATTTTTAGTAAGTTCATCAGAAGCCTCTTACGAATATTTGTACCAATTTATGATTGACTATATGATTTAATGTTTTTTTCAAACCCTTCGTTGACTGGACTATTATAATTACCTCTTTATCATGCGTTAAATTCACTTTAAATGCTCTCACACCAACAGGGGAATCGGCTATACGCGAACTGCGGTACACTCTTCGATCATTCTGTTAAAACAGCTTATGATGGCGCTGCTGTCGCTGCTTCAATTATGACGCTGTCACAAGTGCCCACTTTTCATTTGGGCGAAAATTATATTACAGCATTAGGTTAGAATTAAACTGAAATATTTAATACTTATTTTTGCTTAGTTACATATAGAGGTATTAAAATATTCACGTTGATTATTCACAATATTAGTATTTTGTTCCTCGTGGTTATATGAGGAAAGAGCATTGTTACAAAACGGTGTTTAAAGCTTTTATTTTTTAAATTAAAGAACAAATTGCATGGAACTAAAATTGGCATAATTGAAAATCTTTTTTTTTTAAATTTTAAAGTGGTGTTAATATGGTTTTTGTGCGATAATGCACTCAGAAGTTATGGAAGAAAAACACTAAACTTTCGATTACTTTTCAATTCATTAACTGGTCATTCATTCATTAACTTTCAAATTAAAATTTTGATGACCCCTTTCTTAGTGAGCACCTACTACCCAAGAAGTAATCACTTATCCAATTTTGTAACTCTAAGTCCAACTGTTTGCACTGTAAAGGTTTTGAACTGTTTTTCATCCTGCACTTATAGATATACTCCCCAGCTCCTAGTACACAACCTTCTCCCTTTTCATTCATTCAATACGCAGGAGAACCTACTCAACCTTAAGGTTTTAGAGTGCAGGTTGACTCTTCGGAACCCCTTTTGAAATTAGATACACTCGAGCTGCGATTTTCACATCTCTCGTTTGGCTCCTTTCTCATTTGGCTTTTTTTCGCTTTCTATCAGTAGTCCAGTCATTAAGTAGTTTTTTAAATCAAATTCTGGAGGAATTGCAATTTTTTGCTCCCTTATGTGTTTTGGGGTGCTGATTACGAATCTGAGGTGTGCTGCCGAAGATTTTTTGTTAGAATTTTAGTTATAGCAAAAAAAAAAAAAAAAAAATCATAGTTTTTGCTTATAACTCAAAAACTATCAACTTTTTGTACATCATTATATACTTAAATAATCGGTACAGATTTCCTACAACTGAAGTCTATACAACTTTTGCAGCACTGCTTGTTTCTGAGCTGACGAGCCGCCACGGCTTAACCCATTCATTATATAATGGTATGTCTGACTCAAACGTACAATTATAGAATTTTTGATATTGAAATATGTATTTAAGTCAAAGTAGCCATTCATTTAAAACATAAAAATCACTTGGTCACGCTTAAGTGTCTCAAGCGTCCCTTACTTTCTTATATGGTTTGAAATAATACTAAAGTCTCACGTAGGACTTGCCGTCTCATTTGGAGGTTAAATAAATTTGTAGGTGAAGGAATTAACTTTTCTTGCTTAAACGATTTAATATGTCATCAGTATATGGCTGAAAGTGGTCAAGTCGAAAGAAAATCGAGTTAACGTGTTCTTGTTTTAAAACGTGATCTCTGTAAGAGGAAAATTCACGCATATCCATGCATCGTCAGTATACAATATACGTATACTGCAGATATGTTGGATATGGACAATTCTTTCTGCTACAGTGATGGCTTTTTAAAACAGCAAAAACACATTCACTCTTTTTGTTCTGACTTGGTCACTTTTAGCTGTATACCGACGATGCGTTTTAGATAAATTTGATTTCATATGCGGTTTCAAATAATTTTAAATTTATACTGCTCATTTAAAAAAAAATTCAACTACAGTTGAGAAAATCGACATAAATGACTGCAAGGAACATAGAAAAATAATTTAAAAAGTGAAATGAAGTAATTAAGAAATGTAATTGTTAGATTAACGTTTTCTGATAAAAATTTCCTTAGTTTTCTTTCACGTAAAATATGTAATAAGTAAAATGTTTAATTTTAACTTATTATTAAATTATTGGTTTCAATAAGTGGTGGAAGTTTGAATCATTGCACAATATACGGTTACTATCCTTTGACTCTGAAAGTTTGTTCAGTGATGACCTTTACTTTGGGGCCGTTCAAATATTACGTAAGCATGTTTTTGGTATTTTTTGACCCCCCCTCCCCCTTGTCATCAAAAATAAGCAAATCGCAAACAACCCTCTTATAATTACGTAAGCATACTGCAACCCCCCCCCCCGTTCTTTTTTTTTTACAAAACGTATAACAGTAATAATTTAATTTTAAAAATTTTAGGACTTAATTCAAATAAAAACTCTAACTCGCGGCTTAAAATGGAAAAAAATGTAAGTTTAATTTACTTACAATTTCAAGTTTAAGCTTACAAAAATCAAGTTTAATTTTCTTTTGCCAAATTTAACCTTATTTCAAATTTAATTTTTTTAAATTAAATTATTTGTGCAAGTTACAAGAGATTTTCGGAAATAAAGTGATTTTAATGTCTTACGTAAGCATCACTCATACTCCCCCTTCCCCCCTTGTCAGCAAAAATAAGCAAATCGCAAACCCCCTCCCCCCTTTGGGTGCTTACGTAATATTTGAACGGCCCCTTTACAGTTTTAGCATCAATACATGCTATGCAGAGACTAATGATATTCTTATATAGAGCCTTCAGATACATGGCGGCCAGCATAGTGGTTTGTTAGTGGACATCAAGAATAAAAATTGAAATGGAACGTGTTGGCGCAAATGACGTTTAGTCTGTGAAGATTCTCAAATATGCATGCAATGCATATTCCAAAAATTTAAATAAAAAAAAACACCTCAAAATTGCTTTAATGGTCATTAAGTGACAAATTCTAAAGATATTTAAAGCAGTTTCCGTCGAAATGGAACTTTCAGCGACATTTTAAGCAGATCAATCTGTTATCTAAAAAAACACTGCCATTTTCATTTCACACTGTGTTGTTACAGTCATGGAAAGTCGCTTCCCAGCAATGCAAGTCTTATGGTTGGGAAGAGAGTTTTACAAGGTGAAGCATGGAGTGACCTCAGCGACTCTTATGGCACGCATGACCTTGGCGACAAACTTGGCGACCTTGGCGACAAATAGATTATTCTCGAAAATGCAACCCTTTTCTCGATATTTCTATTAGGGGCCGAGATCCAGGTTTTTCCTGAAAATTCTATGTGACGTCACGGCCTATCGGGGAGAGTATATAAGACCGCGTTTGGATCACGGAGTGTCTTTGATCGACTGGTTACTTCACTTTGAAGCGTGAACGTCTTCGGAGTTCTATCCGCTGTGTGAGCTAATCAGCTGGGGAGCTGAGCTGTTATTGTCGTTACTAGTTATTTGCTGACTGTTTGTGCTGTTAGATATCAAAGTGCTGAACTGTCATTACCTGTGAATTGTTGTCTATTTACATTGGTAATCTGTGCAAGGACTATTGTTTCCTGTACCTGTGCTACGTGTTTTCCTGCATATTTTTAAATAAACCTTCATTCTCCATTATTCTGCGTGTTGGACTGTTTACACCATACACCACAGGGAGACATTTTGCGACACTGGTGCCAGAAGCGGGATAGTGTGTATGGTGAATACGAGATCTCAGACGAAGATGGCTGACAACGCTGATCTACTTGCTCTCTTAGCCGAGATGAAGAAATCTATGGAGAAGGGACAAGAAGAAATGAAGGATAGAATGGAGAAAGGACAAGAAGGAATGAAGGAAGAAATGAGAAAAGGACAAGAAGGAATGAAGGAAGAAATGAGAAAAGGACAAGAAGCAATGAAGAATCAGATCCAATCACACGTCGAAAGTATAATCGGAGAAATTAAAGTTCATGTCAACAGTTGCATAGAGAAAATAGAAGAAGATGTCCAAAGCGTGAAAAGAGA